>JAOXNO010000070.1:2499322-2518020 GCA_028565335.1 Limnodromus scolopaceus
GGGGAGTTGGACTAGATGATCTCTATGGTCCCTTCCAACTCTAAAAATTCAGTGAAATTCAGTGAAATTCAGTGATCCACAGGGACAGTCCATGAGTGGGAATGGGGCAAGAGAGACCAGCGCATATTCAAACCCAGCCCTACCTGCTCTGTGCCCAACATTATTGACACGTCTTCTGCTGAGATCACAGAATCCTCATGGTTGGGAGGGACCTTTAAGATCATCGAGTCCAACCACAAAAAAAAAAACCAACCAAACAAAAAAAAACCCCAAACCCCCACACAAACAAACCACAAACAGATACAAACCAGCAATCTCAGGCACTAGAGCATGCCCTGAAGTCCCACATCTACATGTTTCTTAACACCCACCTCTCTACAACCTCCCTTCAGGTTGTCTTACTCGGAGCTACCTCACTATAGTGCCTTGTTTCTTCAAAAGTGTGAAAAAAACCCATCAAGATTTAGTGTCAAGCTGAATAGATGGGGTTGAAGGAAAAGCTGAGCCTGCGAGTGCCCACAGCCAACGTGTAGAGGAGTCAATGCAAGAGGAGACGTTGGGGACCACCATCACACTCCACTCCCCCCTTTCCCCACGGCTGAGCACAGTGCTTCACTCCACACACAAATATTCCTCCCCCAGCCCCCAGCTTCCCTCCGCACGGAGCAGCCCAAGATGCTGAAGCAAAGTACTATGAGAATATCATCTCACAGGTACTCCTTACAGGGATCTATATTGGTTTCTTCTAATTCATGGGAAAAAATCTGCCTGGCTCACTAAACTACTGAGATTCAGGTCTATGTTATGTTTTATTCAGATCTCAAATACTTGCAAAAGGAAAGATTCCAGCTTTCGCTAAGCTCCGTTGCCAGTTGAGTCTGATTTAAGGCCTATCGGGACCTCTTCTAGAAAAGCAATGGAAATCAATCTTCGCCCCACGTTACGGGACGGTCAGGTCTGCTGCGGGGGGGATGCGACGCCTGCTATGGGTATGGAAGGTGACACTCTGTTTTTATTCCTGGCGGGCTGTGCTACCCCACAGAACAATCACACCAGTGGGCAGACTTCATCATATTGTGAAAAACAAGAAGACAGGTCTATTTACCACGCGGAGACGTAAAGTTGCAGGAGCTGCTCCTGGAGCTGCTCAGAGAAAGGAGCCGTTAGTACAATTGTTTTCCCACGAGAATCAAGATCAGCTGCCGCCTGCCAGAAGGAAACATCATAAATCTTCCTCTTAACCCTGGAAACTGGTAAATTATTCAAGCTTTACAGTTTAGATATACATATAAAAGTCTCCCAAATAACCACCAGCGTGGCAGAGAAGCGAGTTCTTCTCTCCAACAGGGACCATCTCAGGGAGGAGCAGATGATGCAGAGGATGTGTAGGAGCAATGAGCACTCCCAAAGGTCCCTGCTGGAGGATGGACCAGACCGGGCTGGTAATGCCACAACATATGACCTTCAGTCATTTACAAGCTCAGAAGTGCACTCTGAACTAGACACACCAACTTTTTAGTTTCTTGCATGCCCTTTTCCTCTTCTCTCTGACGTATTTTGGTAGCTAAAAACAGTGGATTCCCTAACTCTGGCTCCAAAAGTGCCATCAGCTATAAAATGGCATGCAGCTCTTCACGCAAAGGATGCTGCTTGAAAAATACTGGTTGAGCATAAGACCCAATGTCCTGTAGGCCTTCAGACTCTGGAATAAGATAGGAGAGAGGGTGGTTGCATGCCCTGAGGAGAAAGCTGATATGGAGATGTGGTATCATGAGAAAAGATGGGGTAGAAATGCAGAAAAAAGAAGAGGGTTCCAGCATTCAATACAACCTGATAATGCCATCTAGGCTCCCTTTCCCCTAAAAGGTTGGACCAGATGATCTTTCAAGATCCTTTCCAGCCTGTGCTGTTCTATGATTCTATGATTTCAGCTTAAAATGGGGATACTCTATTTCTGATTTCCACCTGAGAAAGCTCAACCTCCTCTGGGGATGTGATCCACTCAGGAAATGCATTCCTGCACCTTCCAACACCCCTCCATGTGATGGAGGTGGAGTTTCCAAATGGTTTTTGGCGAGCTGACAACAGTGATGGAGCTTTGTGCCAGGCTCAGCAGGCAAAAGAGCTGCGTCTCAGCTCGGGAACCCCAATTCAAACCCCTCAGCGTGAGGAAGGGTGAAGCCTAGGACTTTGGCAGGGCTGCCAGCGTGGCTTTCCACCCCTTGGCACAGTCACAAGCCTTTGCTTTGCAGATGCCGCTCTACGGTAGACAGTGCTTTTCAAGGCTAAGATGTATTAGGGGTCAAAACGAGCAAGTGAATCATTGCCCAGTGACATTTACCCAGCGAATGTATCGTGGAGGCTCCATCTCATCTGCTATGCTCTTCCATAAATCACTGTCCCTGCTGCATCCCTACGCACAACTGTTCTGAACAGCCATGGCAAACAGCCCCTTGTGTGCCGAGGGAAGGGGCAACACGGCTTCACATCTGAGACTCCATGCAGAGCTTCTCCCCACTCCCTTCAGGTCTACAGGCCTCTGGCGTTATGGACCATGCCGTGGCCATGCTCTCCTCTCCCTGCCCCAGTTCTTACTGCTGTTTCCCTTGTCCTCGTGGCGTTCCCCACCCCACCTCAAAGCCTGCTCTGATGAGGGTTATGTACATCTCCCCATGCCTTCATCGTTCAAATCCCTCAGACCTCCTCTTCCCCAACACCTTCCCCCATCAGCAGAAGTGCTCAGGGTTGGTCATGCTGTCTGATGACCTCCCAAAACTAGTGCTACCACCATCTGCACCGCAGAGCCTCTGCCACCAAGCGCCTTGGGGACACTGGTGGCCCTGATGGCCCCTCGCCTCCCTCCGACGCCTTCCCTGTGGTGCCCACCGCCTACCTTGGCACCCATTAATCCACAGAAACCCTGTCACAGCCCAACAAACCTATTCGAAAATATCTTTTAAGAAGCCGCTCTGACCTTTAAATGAGAAAATCCTTTTGCTTCTACCTCTTTCTTTGGATGCTGAGATTTTTCTAAATGTCAAAGGCCACCTTGTCCACGTGCGGCACCTTCTCCCCAGCTCTGCAGCGCTGAGACATCACCACTGGCTCCACTGGGTCACTCCAGCCAGGCACACTCACGCACGGGGCAGCCCACCAGGCACGGAGCCAGCCAAAAAACTGGGCTGCCCAGCAAATCCCCAAGGAAACCATGTGTGTGCACATGTGGAAACCGCCTGCTGAAGTTATAACAACCCAAACACGAGGTTTGGTGAGATCTAATTGCTCAAACTTGGCTCTCTTGGGTGATGATACCATTACCAAAATCCCCCAATTGAGTTACGCCTCACCAATCAATCTCTCCTAAGCACCACGCGCTGCTCAAATACCAGGTCCCCAGGTAGCCACTAAATCACTTTAATTAGAGGCTGCTCATTTAAAATTAGAGAAATATTAAAAAAACAAAAAACCAAATTGCACCACAAGATGTGCTTATGGCTGGAAATATTTATGAGGTTATTCAGCAAACTGTTTACTGGTTTTCATCTCCTTTTTCTTTGCGGAAGTGGGCAGGTTTCAGCTGGCCTGACAGGACCAAGGTAGCTCTCGCAGGATGTGCAGCTCTTCATCAATCAAGTCATCTTCTCTTCACAAATGACCATTCCTTGTCTGCAGCGAAGTTTTTCCCTCTTTAATATCCTCTTTGTAACTCAAAAAGAGGAAGACTACTTCTTTATAATAATTGCTTCTTGCCAAGCCCTCTGACCTCCGTGTCGCCGGCTTGCTATATAAAGTGAATTTATGAGGCAGAGAGAGATGGATGCCTGTAAAAGGCCTTCCAGGAAATGTAATGAAAAAGCTGCTTTTAGCTGCTGAGCAAAGAAAAGCAAGCGCCTGGCAATGCCAAGAAGAAAATTGAAAGCTGGGGTGGGATAAGTGAGAAACAGCCCTGCGTGCTCTGAGATTTATAGCAAACATTTCCTTTCTCTTTCTTATTATTCAACATCCGAGATGGACCACAGCCCCAGGGTGTCTTCTGCGCGAGGGGTCAGCTCGTACCCTTCCATCTTCATCAGAGACGACGAGCGGCAGAAGCGATGGGGTCCCGGGTGCTGCTGCACCAAAGAAGCACAGAGCAGGGCACACGGCGCAGTGAGTTTCTCCCTACAGCTACGTGGTTTGATCTGGGTGAGCTCTCCCGCACCCGATGTAAAAAGATGAAAAATGTGGAAAAAAAAAAAAAAAGCAAAAAGAGGAGGGACAGGGGCGCTGAAGCACCCGCACCCCTCTCGGTGGGGAAAACCGGCTGGTGTTAATCCCGGGGGACGGGGCTCTGCGCCGCGGAGGGCGAGTCAGCATCTTCTCTCAAAAGGTTTCTCCTACAGGTTAATGCCCTTTAGACTGTCAAACGTGATGCCATAAAAATAAGATCAAAGGCGTTAAAATAAGGGAAGCATATTTTTTGATTCACACTATTACTATTTTATATCTGAATATTCCTACGGAGCTTTTCATCCTAGAAGACAGGCCTTTGAACTGCTGTGATTTCACCTATCACTGAGGAGCAACCCCAGGGGTAAAATGTGACAGCTATTATCAGGGTGCATTAATGTTACTCAACAGTTCAGGACCGACAGAGACAAATATATCCAATTTAAATCATAGGTTTGAAGAACTACTGCTCAGTGTGGATTAATACCCAGGCATTTTCCAAAAGTGCTTTGAGAGTTTTAAAGGACAAGTATTGAAACTAAAATTCCTTGTCTCGTCTGTGGGATGCATTCCCACCTTACGCTGGTAATTGAACATCAGCATTGTCAGAGAGGGATGAGGGCAACATAAATGATTTACCCGTAGCATCTACTTTTGCATCCACAGATTCTGACGGGGGTCTCCACACCATCTATCAAGGAGATTCACCCTGCGGAGGTTTTGTTGAGGTGACACCTAGAAATGGTTCAGCTGAACACAGGACCGGTGAGACTAAATCACAGCAGAATATTCACATCACAGAGGAAGGAAAATTGCATGGGATGTCCACTCCAAGCTAATACCGGCAGCTGGCTGCGAGTCAGAGCTCGAGATCCTAAATTATAACTTTTTAACAGGCCTCGGGAATGCTAAATAATGTTCACTGCCAAAAATGATTACAAGCATCAACCGTGAAGGAGTGTAGATGAGAGCAAGGCACAGGGCTTACAGAAATTTTTCCAACCCCATCCTATAAAAATCCAAACTATGAAATTAAGCCTTTGAAGCCAATACCTCGTTAAAAGGCTCGGGATCTTTACAAGTCAGTGTCTTTCCTTAGCATTTAGGGAAGCTGCGCTGCTCCTCCAGCCACAGGTATCTCTGACCGACCACGAAGGCCTTCAGAAAAAGCAGCCAAAGGCACGTTATCCCAACTGCTGTCAGGACCGGGCGCTGCAGAGCTGGATGCTCCAGCTTCCCAACCATCTGCGAGGTGACCGTATTGGCCTGGTCAAGCTGCAGAGTGAGTAGTTAACAAGCATTAACAACATCGAGCCCATGTGTTCCGTCTCGTAAAATGCCAACCCATCTGCCTGCAACATTAGCGACTCCATAGAAGCCATATGCAGGAGAGACATAAATTAGGGAGAGAAAAATCTCCCGTTACTTTCCCTGAAACGGCTCTGCAGTCGTAGCCTGCAATGCTAGGGACTGGCTGTTATTTAAATTCTGTTTTCCCAGACAAATCCCAGCCTCACGTAGCTTTCCAGCCCTCCCATCCAGATGCAGTTGGTGGTCCGCGCCTGGACCTGATGAATGTGGGGTCTTGGCACAAAGGGAAAAGTAGGTGCAACTCAAAGCACCTCTCCCAGGAAAGCCAGAAGAAGACAGATAAATGGAGGGAGATACCAGGGACTGGGAAATGAACCCAGCACACAAGAAGCCCTCATTTAGACACGGAACTCATCTCATTAAGCAGCCAAGTTGTTTAGCACATTCCTCTCCATCTCCCTTGCTGAGAGGAAAGCTGGAAGCAACAGAGGAGCAGAGAATGAAGAACGTGGATTTTCTGGAACATGAGAAGGAAGCCCCAATGGAAGAAATGCACAAAAACATCATCTGTGTGGGCTTTAATGAAGATGGCCTGGTTCCCAAAGCGGGGAGATACTCCACTTGTGAAGTGCAGCTGTGAGCTGGAGGTCTGTAAGAGAACACGAGCAGTGAAGTTTGCAGAACCCTGCATCGAGGAGAGACGGCTGGAACCATGGTGAATTTTGATGGCTACTTTTTTTGCAAGCTGCCGCGTTGCCAGGGAGATAGGCATCCGCTCCCCAGAGCGAACCACCGCTCCCCAACCGGCAGAACCCGCTGGAGCCTTCACCGCTCGCTGAGTCACACCAGGCAGGCGCCGTTCCTCTGCTTCTGCATCACGCCTCTGCCAGGGACCTCCGGTTTCCCTTCTCCAGATTAGGGACAATAAGCAGGAAAACCCAGGACTTGCCCCAGCCGAAGCGCCTGCACATCACACGGGGTGCGAATACTGACTTCAGGACTCACCAGCTGCCAAGAACTGGTGGGCAAGTTCTTGCAAACCAAGAACCCCCTTGGTTTGGGAGCTGGGCTTTCTAGTTTTGCGAGAGATGGAGGCTGAGTGTGTGCTGGAAGGGTTAAAGGAGCAGATTCCAGACGCCTTCGAGTCACGTCCCAGTGGAGCAACCCATACTCTGTCATACAGCAGACACCAGCCTGCAATTAACACGTTTATCCTCCTCAGCTTTTTGGTATCCTTCTGGAAGTCTTGTCATGAGCAGGGCGGGCAGAAGGCTAGAGAACTGAACAAGAAGATCCCGTGACCACTCATGGCTCGAGAGACCATCAGCAATAAACTTAACGACAATTAGACCTTAGATGTGTGGCTGAAGGATGGGGCAGTATATGGAGCATGGCTGTTCCCGGCTCATTGAGTTTGCAAGGCTTGTGGGGGAAGGAGGAACAGATGGACCTGATGGCAGATTACAGCTGAAATTCTCACCATGTTTATTCATTACCCGCTTCTAGCTCTTGTTTGTCATAGTCTGGCACCCCGGGCTAAAATGCAGGTTTAAGCCTTACATCAAGGAAATTGGTGGCACACATTAGTCACCTCTGCGTTGCAGTCGCTGCTACGGAGACCAAAGCCACCGCTCGACCAGGAGCAAGAAGAAGTGGTCAATAATTGCCTCTTCCGACGGGACTGCGTGACTTGTTTATACTTATGATCTGCCAAAGTGGAATTTAAGTGTTGGCTTTGGAAATAACATTAGCTGCTGTTGCAACATCAATAGCCAAATTTCACAATCTTAGCCCGAGTTGAGGAAGGCGCTTTTATTGCTCTTGCTTTTTTTGCTGGCTCACATTTTTCTTCGTTTTTCTTCATTTGAAATCGCTGTCATCAGCATGACTGTCAACAGGACCAAAGCGAGCGTGAGTTGTCACTCCCCAGAAAGCGAAAAAAAAGGAAAGGGAAGTTGATTTTGAACATGCAAAATGTTTTCCTTCTGTCTTCAAGAATGAGTCTTAACCCTTAAAAGCTCGCAAACCCCCTGTGGGGAAGCACATTTCTCAGACTACACCCATAGCCACAGATCAAGATTAATACTGGGGGAGAAGACATCATTATTTTAAAAAAATTCACCATTTCTTTCTCAACTCAAGTCCTGACTCAAAGTCAAGACTTTTGAGTGCATGGAGCTGGAGGTTGCCAGTAGCTGTATTTGTGGAGTTACTCATCCAGACTGGTAGTCCATGGGGCAGGAAAACCTGAAGACCAAGACAATAAGGAAACCAGTCAACTGGCCTGTGCAGGTTGTCCCTGCTTTCAAGAAATGGGCTTTTAATGGGAAACCCAGTGTGAGACTCCTCTACTCCTCTCTCCTGGAGCAGGTCTGATGTCACCCTAAGAGGGAAGCTCACAGCTGAAGAGACAGAGGTTGCAGCTAAGGAGTGCATAAATAGGAAGATTTCAGTATTCAGTGAAAAAGGAAAAGAAATTCCACTCTAGCCCTCGAGGGGACACTCAGACCTTTGGGCTACAACGCATTTGCTGAAAGCTTCTGCCGTTGCCGCCTGTGCTGTCATTTGGCACTAACCTCCTGAAGAACATGGCGAGACAGCGCCGCTGGTTCTCGTGTCCGGATGAACATGCTCCTCTCCCCGTAGGGAAAAGGAGAAGTTTTTCTATTGAGTGAATGCGCCGTGTTCCAGACCCCTCCGAGGAATCTGCCTGGGGCGCTGGCCCTCCCCATCTGACACACATCTGACTGGTTGTCTCTTCCTGCTGGTGCTCTCCCACTGACGGGCTGCCAGCCGCCAGTCAGCTCCCTTCGCTGGAGGTGCAAGGGAGGGGAGGGGGGGGGGAGAAAAGATTTATGCAGACACCATGTATGCAATTATGAAAACAGAAGACAAGACACCCGGATATCACACAAACTGATGCATTTCGGCTGGCAGGCTTTTTGCGTGATCCGGTAACAGCTGTCATGCTCCAGCCTCTCTCATCCGAGCTCCGCTACCACTTCAGCATCCCTTCCCCATCCTTTACGAGGGATTTCTTCCCTTCCCGTCTGCAGCCTCCTCCAGATGCCACAGCAAAGCAGGCAGCAGCATGGGATGCAAAGGGGAGACGGCACGATTGGTTTTCATAGCAGCATTAAAATGTAATGTTCACTTCTTGAGGCAAGATGCCGCTAATTAGCAATGACCTCCAGGCAACCAAGCTGCTCAACCAGCGATCTCTCCCACTCTCCAGCTCTTTAAAATCTGCCCTTTTCCCGTGCCAAGTCTTTCGGCAATCTTCCCCAGAGCCCAACAGCCGTCTACAGACACACACATACGTCGTCCGGTGTCTTCTGGAGAAAGGTGGGGAGTTGGTAAGGAGCTTGGGCTTCGTGTCTTCTCTAACCACGTCCCCTGCTCTGCATAATGTTGAGGAAAGGAAGGGACATGCCTAGAAGTTTCCTTGCCAGATCAGCTCCTGCCGTGAACTCTGCAGCCTGGGAGCCCGTTGCTCCCCACGTCCTCCTGGTTTTCATCACTCCCTGCTTATGTTTGCTTTTGTAAATAGATTTAACCTTTCTAAAATTAACAGCAGAAGAGAACTTCTTTCTGGCAGAAAATGAGCTTTAGAAAGATGGAGGAATATAACATTTTCCAAACATTTGAAAGCCGCAGACTAAAGATAGCGTTAGTCTCTCCAGTGCATGCTGTTTTCGCTCATTATTCTGAATGTTAATACATTAATAGATCCTCTCCTGATTAACGGCTGCACTAGGCTCTCTTTCTAGGAACACATATGGTTCCTTCTTGCCACAATATTGGAATAGAGAGCCAAAATATTTAAACAGTAACACTAATAAAAGATTTTTTCCCCCCCACCCCGACGTAAATAACTAGGGCTGGAGCCAACCCTTAGCTCTAAATGCTTTTTATCTTTCAAAAAGTTCTTAATCAAATCTGAACATACTGGCTGTGGCCCATTTGAAATAACTGGGGTGTCTGTGGGTGTGACACGGCATATAAAGCCACCGTCCCCGCGGGATGCTCTGTGTCCGGCTGAAAGGAGCAGACACGAGTTGGGGATGTAGTGAAACGTGACGATTAAAGCCTGTGTCTGGGCAGGCTGGTCCTGCCTGCAGGGCTGGAGGAGATCCAGGATGCTGCACGCAAGGAGAGGGAACAGTTTGCTTCCTCCACACCTGCAAAGTCCAAGTATTGCCCTGAATTAAGAGAATTTAGGAGGGGGACGACTCCAAATGCTTCTCTCCCAGCCGCCTTCACTCGGCAGCATTCACCCCACCTGCTCAAGGACACAGGAATTACCCAGCCCAGAAACTATGGTGAAAAATTCTGGCAGAGGATATTGGGCTTGTCTCGAGTCATGGGTCGATTGCTGACGTGGAATTGCCTAAAAAGATCTGTTCCTCCCTCATTTTTTCCTGTGCTATGCCATTACCTTCCCTCTCTGCCACAGGTCCTGTACAAATCCTACCTGTCCGATGCCATCAGCTGCTAAAATCAACAGCGGTTTCCACTTCGTGCTGCTCGTCACACGGCTGGTCAGCCCCGTTCCAGGCTGAGGGTGACACAGCCCTACTGCAAGCAAACTTCTCAAATTTAAAAAAAACCCTTTTATATGTTTCAAGGAGCAAGACCTGCAAGGGGACGGGCTCCAGGTTTGTACTCCAGAAAACACTTATCACTACAGAACTGAAACACGGTGTGAAAATAAAAGCTCTCGAAACCTGCTTTCACACGTTCCCCAGCGCGCCCAGAGGTGTCCCTGCTATGATACACCTAACAATGCTCTTGAGAATTGTTTTCACAAGCTAAAAATACAAACAAAACAGCAACAGAGTCAAGAAGTACTTCTTCAAATGCCTCGAATCTAGGCTACTTGTGCTCTAAACATTGTAGAAACAGCGTTAATATGTGTTTAGATGTTACAGAAGGCCACAGGAAAACACCTCAGCCAAGAATGAGTGCTGCAATACAGAGCACGTCTCCACTAAGGTGGCAGGTTTATTTTAGATCACTGACCTTTGTCCTGCTCAACCAGCCTCTATTTTACAATTCAAGTGACATTTATTTGTGTATATATAAATGTGCATGAGATACTCGCACTCTTTCTTGTGTAGAACACACAGAAAGCAGAAGATGCAGATGAGAAAACAAGCGGATGAGTTTCCTTGGAGGGTTCCTAGACAAAGCTGTTTAAACAAAGTAATTTAAAACCAGAAAGAATTTTACAAACAAAGTGTTTCTCAGCATCGCATTCCACTTGCTTGTTTTCAACTTCATGTGAAAAAAAACACAAGCCTCAGAGGGAACCAACCCACTTGAGCTGCCGCTTCCTCATTCCCGACATCATCTGGAGAACTTCACCAATCTCCTTCCCTACCAGCTACACACCAAACTTTTCAGAACAAGTTAAGTCTCCAGCAATGAGGAGAATTAAAAACATGTGTTAGTCATTGCTCGTCACGCCTCCGAAGGGTAGGGAAGCACAAGCATTACCTGAGATTGAGAGTCAAGAAGAAAAGGGCTTCCTACAGCTGCAAAGCGATGCAGAACCATGCAAAGGACTCGGCACTCAAGTCCCATTTGCCTCCTTTGCTGTAGAACCCAGAGCTTTCTCAACCCACGGGGCTGGAAGGGAACACCCGAGATGTGGGATTAAACACCTGAGATGTGGGATTAATAACTTTTTGCAATAAATCATCATAAACTCCACGTAATGTACAGCAAAGGGATGCCCGCAATAAAGCCTGCGGCGATGCAGAGCCCGCGGCTCCAGCCCAACAACCCCCCATTCATCCCAATGACTGCTCCATTCAGGACGAGCTTCCCACAACAGGACCCTGCACATGACTTTATTTAACCAGGAAAACAGATTTGTGTTGTTTCCGAAGGCAGATGGATCTGGCTCTGGCTGCAGAGGGCTGAGAGGGGTTTGTCCCGGTGCCAACAAAAGCATCGGGACTGCGGAGGAGACTTAAGAGACTGTGTTTGCCTTCAGCCTCCCGTGGACCGCATCTCAGCAGAGAAAAGGGCTCGCGCAGCACAACAGATCGGGCTGCAACTGTGAAGAGGTTCAACACTTGTGAGGCTGTTTCTCTCAAGTTCTCGATGAATTAATTTTAAATTCCGTTAAAGGCTTCCCACGGTTTACCGGTCTGCGGTGAGAGCGGGGCTTCCTGGGGAGGGGCTGGAGAAGCACAGCATTTCCCAGGCTGATCGAGGAAGATGCTATTTATTCTTGTTTTGTCACTTTTCAGCGTATACGTGGCCTCACCTGTGGCCAAGCGCTGCCCGAAGATGCGAATACGAGTGGTTTTGTGCTGGAGGTTCCCACCCGTGTGCTCCAGACAGAAGGTGAGTGGGGAAAGAGGTCCCCAGAGAAGTGACAGAGGCAGATGTAATGAGGTGGATTTATTCTTAAGTCGCTATGCAGGGAGGCACAATTCTTTACTTTTTAATGCCTGGTTATTTAACCTTAATGCTCCACTGACGTTATTTCTTGTATGGAATTTTATATACGTGTCTACGGACGAATTTGTAATATATAAATAGCGTAGATCAGAGGTGACCTTTAGGTGTGTGCCTGTGGAGATTCATACAGCATGAGGACTAGCTGGGAGGCTGAAGTCATTAAGGTATGTTCTCATCTAAAGTTTCTTATGAATTATTTGTAAGCTATTTTCCTCACTTATTTTGTTATAATACTCCCACATACTCACCAACCAGTAAAAATAGCTTAACAGTGAATACATGTTTCGGAAGTCTGTTTGCCTATTTTTCTTTTGTGCAGCAGCTGCTGTTGCCATGCTGTTGTTGCTATGTTTTCCTTTTGCTTTCTTTTTCTTAAGAAGGGGAAAAAAAAAAATAAAATCTATTCCCTAAACATGCTAGACTCAGTTCATGGAACAAAATACCTCAGGTATCGCCTAGAGGAATGTAACATAACCCGGCTGGAAGAGCACAGCTTGCGTGCAGAAGAAAGTCCTCTTGACACTAATACACACATTCTTATCTGAAAGAGTTAATGAAACTACAAATACTACTTAGATAGACTTTCAAAAAGCTTCAGGCAAAGATCATTAAAAAGGAGTATTAATGTTTCTCAGAAACTGGGCAGTGTAAAACTGCATGTTGAACTATAAGTTGATAAGCAGGTAGGGAGAAAAAAGCTGTAAAAGAATAGATGTGGCCAAGTCTCATCTGGGAGATGAAACGATGAAGTTGCTCAATAAGCTCGTCAAAACAGTCCTTAGAACTTGACAGCTGAAATTTGGCTCTGTGGGATGGCCCTGAGAAATGCACATGCTCTTTCCAAAGGCCACAGCTCCAACATGCAAAGTTTGACTCTGGGCTGTGGGCCCCAGGTTGCCACCTTCTGCCTCTGGTCCCTGTACGAAGAGCGGTGGGAGTTTGCTGAAGTGGGGTTAGGGCTCAGCAGTTAAGCTTTGGAAAGACATTGCTTTGGGGTGCCCATCCTTCCTTTGCCTCTCAGCTCCAGAGGAGCTTGGATGATGCTTCCAACCTTGGATGATGCTTCCAACTTTGGTCTCCTGCCAACCTCCATGGAGGTCTGGGAAGGAGAGCAGCAGCGTGATGACAAGAATCAATAGTTTCAGCCCAACAATTGATGCCTTAGGAGACAGAAAAAAACTATGAGAGGGCAAAATCACTTAGGTGGGTCAGGAGTGTGGAGAACTGTGAGAGACCAGCAGGACCTGTGAAATTTGGGTCACTGGACAATGCTATGGCAGAATAAATTTGATACAGACAAGTGCAGTGTAGTGCATGTTGTTCTGCCAATTGAAAGGACTCTTAACACGCTCATGGGTTTGGAAATGATGTAACCTCTCAGAATAAAAAGCCAAGTGCCACTGTGGCCAGCTTAAAGACAACTTCTCAGTGTACAGCATCACTCAAAATAGCAAGTAAGATGTCAAAATAAGATGTGTTCGGAAAAAAACACTCTAGAAGTACCATGTCATGTTTTTATACAAGTTGAGAGCATGTCCTCTTCTCCTGGGCAGTCAGTCAGCTCTGGTGAATTCAGTACAAAACAAGTGCAGAAGATAAATTAGATTTCCCTTGTTTGAGGCACGTGCCGTGTAACCTGCCTCTTTCCTCTGGAGAAGATTTCCATCAGTGACTGCACCACTGGGTCACCAGGAGAGACATTAAAAGCTGGAACAATTTACTGCAGAATTAAGAAGGGCAACAGTAAAATAGAGATGGTCGATGTGGTGAATGCCGAGTAGGACGTCACGCTAGAAAAGATGCTTCCAGGATTTCAGATACTCTTCAGCTATTGCCCTCCTTGACTGAGGTGGGTGAGAGTTACCAAGTAAAGCTGGGTTCAAGATGCCCCTTTCTCTTTCTGGAGTATGTCTGCATTAGCTGCCACTTTTCTGCATGGAAAAACATGTTTCTCAAAGTCAAAAAACCCTTAAACCCCAACTTGTGTGGGGCAGAGGTGCTACTCCTGACTGTAAGCTTAAAGCATAGCAACATCAAGACCAGTTCTGTCATTCCCTGTGCATCACTCCTGCCTTCACCACGTCCCATCAGTCCCAGATTTCAGGGTCTACCAAAGGCTGTCTTCCTCATGACACCATCCACGAGGACCACCACGTCCAGCCATGCCAAAGAAATCACAGAGAGCTGCTCAGTCCCACGATTAAGACCCGGGAGCGAGGAGCTTCCGACTTTACTCCTCACTTTAGGTCCCAGCATGAACCACGCGAGCAGCATCATTTCTCTGCATCTCCATATCCTCACCCTCCACTGGAACTAATAACAGCTCCTCCAACGAGCGGGCGTGCTGGGAGAATCAATTGGTATTTGTAAAGGCCTTTGAGAAATGTAAGGCACAGTCTGTATGTGAAAATTATTGATATGATTCATTACTAGGCATTCATACTCTATTTATACAGCTCCCAGTCTATTACTAAATATTATGTCCATTTGAATATTGAAATCACTGCTGCTAATAATTTCTGCTAATGTTACACTGGTCTTTCGGAGGTGGCTTTTTTGACTTGAATGGGAGAATTGTGGAGGCAGCGAAAAAGGGAACAAATGTCAGAAGAGGAATTAAAAAGAGGACAACAGCTCTGTGCCGGCTTCATGGAAAACAATAAAAAATCCATTTAACAAGTAACTTTGTGTTAACACTTATCTGATGCCTCTTCCCGCGCTCTTTCTTCTCAACGGCATTCGTATGAAAATCTGATCTCCATTAGCCCTCGCCTGCAAGATGAAAATGAGCAAGCCCGTGCGCGTTGTGTCTCTCCAGACAGACCACTGGCCCCCTCTCCGTGACCAGTCTCTGTGGGGATGCTCCATCCGAACCACCACCCTCCGACCCCTCCATCCCCCACGCCGACATTCTCCGCGCAACAGTCCTGCCTGTTACTTTGCTGTGCTACTGAAAGCCACACAATCTGGGACTACTCAAAAAAAACCCTCCGTTTCTGAGAAGCAAGAGCATATGTCTATACATTATATATTTATTCACACGCTGAGGCATGTTCCCACTCCCGAGACACACACGGTATGTTCCGAATTTCTCACTCCAGCATGTTTTGCAAATCTGCTCTCCACCCCCTCTATTCCCTCTTCCCTCGCTTCACTTTATCAGTATCTTGTTTAAGGGAAATGCTGCTTACTGTAAACTGGAAACGTTAACATCAGGTCAACAGACCATTTATTAAGAAGCAGCTGTGGGAGAGGGAGCGATGGGGCACAGCTATTTTCCTGGCTCAGCTTCTTTTCCTTCCAGTTGGAATATTTATTTCCTTGCTGTGATCTTTCTCCTCAGTCTTGGCGCTGACAAAACGCTGCCAATATGCGGTGCGGGAACTCAAGGACAATCAATATTTCACTTGAATCAAATACAATGATTTTTTTTTTTTTGTGTTTTGTTTTCAAAGCTCAACATTTTGCAATTAAACCTCTCAAGACATGAGGAAAGTTGAGGTGGGGATTCTTTTGTGAGAGGCAGGAGGGAGCAGCACAGAAGTAGAAACCAGAGTGAACCAGCAGCGAAGCCAATAGAAATATGCTGCATCGTTTCTTCTTTTTAATACATTTTTTACGAGAAGTGAGATCTTTGATTACATTTTTGATTAGGAGAGACAGGCATTGCCCTGCCCAATGCACAGTTAGAGGGAAAGGAGCCTTTCATGTTCATAGATATCAGACATCAAAACAGCCATTCCCAGCTCTTAAAAGGATCAGACAAAACTGCAGCTCAAACTGTGCCAGAGACTTTGGTGCAGGCAGGTTCCCGGCGGAAGGCAAGTCTCGGAGCCGTAAGGAATGATGTGGATGCTGACACTCCTGGAGAGTGTGGGGAGAAACAGGGGGAATTTCTCCCAGGGAAACCCAGGACCACTGTAAGGGCCTTTTGGGATGAGAAGACTAAGAGCCCTGGCAGCCAGGCTGCCAGGGGACCTGCCAAAAAGGAGCTCCTAGTTGTGAGGAAAGAGCTGCTCCATCAGAGGGTCCAGGTAGGACATCTCAGTGGGGAAAGCCACCAGCAGAGCATGAACGACGGCAGGATTTTTACTTATATTACAAAGAGGTCACAGCTTTGAGGGAAATCTCCTTCCTAAAGACTCATGGACTTACTGGACCTCCCAAACATGCCGATGCCTGCCTCGTGCAACACGCAACCAATCTCTGCCTTCAAAGCTGCAGAGCATCCCACGTGGCCTCCTTGCTTTAGAGGTCACCTTGATTCCTTGATAACCTACAGTGGTTGAATCGCGCGAACAAGAGATTAGAGTTCTGATCTTGCACGACTCCAACTGAATACTAACAGTGGCAGCACGGTGTCCCAGCTTATCTCTTACCATCACTGCAGCGACCCTTCGCTTGGCTGTGAGATCTGCAAAATCTCAATGGTTGGAACGAGACAGGAGAGCAAATTAACTCATCAATTCATTCACAGTTTAGTTCAACCTGGATTCAAGGGCCTTCTCCTGTCAGAGCTTGCCAGCAGGCATTACAGAACCAAAAACCCAAACCCTTGACCATTTTTCAAGGACCGTAGCAGGAGCTGCCGAGGTTGGTGGCAAATATGATGACCATCTTACCAGAACTTGGCTCAGCTGCACAAACAGATGTCCTGGAAGCACTGGCTGCACCTGAAGCTAACTTGGATGCTAACTCAGACACCTGAACCTTCTCCATGTGTTCCCAGTGCTGAACACTGACCTTCAACCATGACATGGACTTGTTGGTGCAGAAGCAGTCATATCTCATTGCACATAGTCTTACCACCAGGCTGTTTTTCATCTTTTTTTTTACAGAGGAGTGTCCTTCAAAGCATTGTGGCACTACCTCACCTCTGCCATCACCCTTCATCTTCCCTCTAAGTCAGGGTATCACACAGAGACAGTGCTGGGACTGCACGGCTACCAACGCCAGGACACAATCTAATCCAGCCTGTGGCCTCCATCCCTGGCTGGCCCAAAGACCTGGCAGCAGCGATCCGAACAGCATTAAGCTCTCTCGACGCTCAGACCGACACCAACCAGCCTGCGATGGCCAGTTGTTCCTTCTCCCAGGGCTGCTGCAGATTTTTATCCTCTTTTTCCCTCCTAATACAGCAAATAATTTCAGACCGGAGGAGCCTGGGAGATGCCCACAACTCACTCCCAACAGCAGGCTGACACCCAGCCCTACATCCACATTACAGATGAGCTCTGCCATTGCTCAAACGGCACCTGGGTATGGGAAGTGCTTGGATGAAAAAGAGCTGGCTCCAGCTCAGCCCGGACATTGCAGAGGTGCTGCCGGCAGCGAGAGGAAGGATCTGCCAGAAAATTCAACCCCGTCTTCCACTGAGGAGCTGTATCTATCCGGGAGATGAATGGCCCTTATTTCCCTCCGCACACAATGCTGCTACCGATAAGCACCAGAAGTGGCTGCAAACACCTCTTCCCCCCAGTCCAGAGGGAAGCCGCAGCCTTTTCTCTCCCAGCTAGGCTTAGCTCGTGGGATCTCTGCCTCTCTTTCCCAAGGGGATAATTCACATGCCCACTTCTCCGCTGGATCTGCTCGCAGCACTTGTCCGCTTAGCGCAGAGGCAGGTGAGAACGCTCTGTCCTCCGCTGCCGCGCCGTATCGGCTTGCCATTAAACAGCAGATACGCTGCCATTGATTTCAGTTAGGTTTTTGCTCCTAACAAACTCTCTAGAAATACTTAGCCCAAAGCCTGAAGTGCTTCTGAACGCACCCCCTCCGTGTTTTCCACTGTTTATCGACACGTTCGGTATCTTTCGGTGTAGAAGACAGAGTGGAGGAATGCAGAAATCCGATTTATACCAGCCCCCCCCAACCAGTATCACCCACGGGATGAGATGGGAGCGCGGCTATCCCGTCGCTCTTGCAGCTCTATTCCTCCCTGAGACGTGCGGACCTCCGATTGTCTTGGAGGCTTTGATTTCACTAGCTGCACGGATTTGACGGCACCACCAATTGTTATTTTTTAATCTCTAACAAACAACGGCGAGGCGCCGAAGCTGCAAGCACAGCCCCATGCAGGGCTGAGCAGCGCGGTGGAGGACAAGATTGCCCCAACGTTTTGGCATGAATAACAATGAGGTGGATCATTTTTCTAGGAACGCTCTCCTGTAAAGCAGCCGTTAGAAAAATGCCAGCAACATCCCAGGGATATTCGTTCCTCTGGACGGCGGCGAAGAAACCACAAATTAGTTCTTTCTGCTACCTGTAGAGCCGTTCCCGCACGCGGTCTCAGAGTTAGAGGATGAACTCAAGGTACAGAAACAGAGTAGGCAATATGTGCCATGGAGGATTTGTACAAACATCTCCTCTGTGTAGCTCCCTCCTGCAGACTCGTGCCACCAATGCAGTCCAAAGCCCACACCCCAAGCTCCACGCGTGGCACACCTGCCAAAGCCTGTATGCTCATGCTACAGAGAGGGGCAGAGTGAGGAAAAACAAGGAGAAAACACACTACTTAGAGGAAACCTCTGCTGGTGAACAAGGGGAAGAGAACAACCCTTGTTGTGGTGAACAACCCACCTGGAGTACTGTGTCCAGCTTTGGAGCCCTCAACACAGGAAGGACATGGACCTGTTGGAACGGGTCCAGCAGAGGGCCACGAAGATGATCAGAGGGCTGGAGCACCTCCCCTATGAGGACAGGCTGAG
>JAOXNO010000070.1:2530801-2541744 GCA_028565335.1 Limnodromus scolopaceus
AACCTGGTCTGGTGGGAGGTGTCCCTGCCCAGGGCAGGGGGTGGCACTGGATGGGCTTTAAGGTCCCTTCCAACCCATCCCATTCTGTGATTCTATGGCATGAGACAGAGATGTGAAGAGAGGGTCCCAGGTTCAGGGTGGCAGCACCTACAGGGCTGCTGCTGGAAAACCAGGAGATCCAGGGACCATCATTAAACACACATAAGGGCAGAGACACGGCTCCTGGTGAAAAAGCATTTTGTGCCATTTCTATTTACAGGAAGCCCTGAACTTAACTAGGCCTCTACCAGCAGATTACAGCTTCAGGGGCTGGAGACTCCTGAACTAGAAATAAAAATATAGACTTCTCCGTCCCTCTCTTCCTCTAGTGGCCTCACAGTAGGTGCACTTATCCAACTCAGCTCTTTCTCAGGAGGCCATTAATTTTTGGCTCTGTGCATCCAGGTCTATTCCAGCCCCGTTCCTAACCAGCCTGCAGAGCGCCTGTGACATCGCGGAGCCGCCTGCTTGTGAACAAAGGGCAATTGCACCGGGTTCTCTGGGTTCACTCTGCACCACAGCATGGCACGACACTGTCCGGGGGGGTCAAGGGACCCCTGCTCCATGAGCCAAAGAGATCTGAAGGAGAACATGCTCCCCTCAGCTCTGGGGCTGAGCATCCCACTCCCTCTGAGCAGTGGGGATGGAGCGCGGGCTGGTCCCCAGCTCCCTCCCCCCTGTCCCCTTGCTCCGGGTTTCTCATTCTCAGCCACAAGCCTCCCGCTCCCGAGGAGCCACAGCTGCAAACGCAGCAGTACCTGCCTGGAATTGAAAAGCTGGACATCACCACCTCGTCCAGCTCTGCTGACTTATCATTTTGCTATCACCTCGGCCTCATTATCATGCGGTTTCTCACCAGGTCTTGGCTTTCTTACCACCATCCCCCCCCTCCCCCCGCTCCTCGCACCTCTCTCCCCTTCTTATTAAACATGGGCTAGATGCTATCTCTGGCTCCTGCTTTCTCATCCCCCAATTGATTCTTCCCAGGGAGCTCCCTCCGGCTGCTCCCCCAGCACCACGTTTGACCTTCCCCCGGCATGAAACAAAGCACCAATGTCGGGCCACTGAAACGGGCGCTTCAGCTCGCTCCCATTTCACAGACAAAGGGGGGAAAAAAGATGGAAAACTTGGTCAGAAAAGCTGCGAAAGAAAGAGATCAAAATCCAGCATCCTAAACGAAGGGCTCCTCCCTTGCTCAGAGCTGACTGCATGCCCTGAAGCGTGGCACGCTCCAAGTATTTGCCATGCCCTCAACCCACCTCCTTCCCTATTTTATGGAAATGGTGGAGCTTTTTAACTTTGCACGTTGACTGGCAGAGAGAAATCCTGGGAGCTTAATGACATCCTGCAAATTCATCATCACTTGAGCTGCCAAGGGCCTTGTAACAAGCGTCCCACATACTCTTGCAGGGATGACGTTGGCACTACACACTAACGGTCTCGGGAATCGTTTGGTTTGACTTGCGTTTTTGTAGGTTTCTTGTTTCTAATGCATTCAGAACAGAGCCCAGGGAAGAAGGAAAAAAAAAAAAAAAAGAAAGGCAAAAAAAAGCTTAAGAATCACTTGGGTTTCTGCAAATCAGCCGAGTTGGAGGGTAACATCCTAGACAGTGAGGAAGGTACCATCAAAGAAGGGACCAGAGGCACAGCAGGACGGTACAGAGCTGACAGCAGCCCAGCTCGCTCACGCTGCTGAGGCTGGGGAAAAAGCTCAGGCACAAAAGGAAGAAGTTTAAATAAAGATGAAGCGGATGCAGCGACATTGTTGCGTGGCCGATCAATTCAGTCTCCACCTCAGAGGTTACCAGAAGAGAGACCTTCTCAGTGGCCTTTCCCAACCCCTTCGTTTCTCACCGGCAGGTCTTTTCATACTCCTATCTGGACTATTAACCCTTAAAGTTTCCTACTTCTCCCATTTGTTATGTCCATGCACTCCTTTAACCCAATGCTGACCTCTCTGTTTCTTGCTCCACGAACCCTCTTGGTGACATTCATGCCGGGCACAGTCCTTGGTCCCCTCTTCTGTAACTCTGCCCCTTTCAGTGAATTTTCCCCCTCCCACACTCAGCCATTGCTTCTACGCCGATTATTTCCAGGTTGAGTTCCCATCTCCTCTGTTTTCTCTCTTGGCTATCTGCTCAGACATCTCAAAGGCATCTATCAGCCAGTTCCTTAAATCTGGACTCTACTTAGTGCTTTTGGAGCGCTTTGAACTCGGAAGCACCCAGCAAATCCCAGCACCTTCATCTTTTTGCCTCCTAATCCTTCTGTGCTCCTCTTCTCCAGCAGCACTAATAACTTCACTCTTTTTTTTTTTTTTTTTTGAATAATCAGTATCCTGAAGGAGTAGCCCTAGCAGTCAATCTACGACTCCTCTGAGATCCAGCTTCCTGTGCACAGGGTGGACTCAGCTCAGGGCAAATAGAGACACGGACCATTTGGATTGCTCTCTCCTTGGGGATGAAGAAGGGAACAGACAATCTCATGTTTTAGCTCTTTCCCCTGTTATTCTGCTCTAATCACCTACAAAATGCCATGTGGATGGATGCTACCATAGCTATTTACTGGCTCTGAAAGCCCACACACAGGGAAAATGCTTTCTTAGGGTTGGAGAAACACCAGCACATGGGCAACTCGTACCAGAGAACAGCACAAATTAATACTACAGACTTCCCTGCTGAGCAGCTTTACCCACCAGGGGACACATCTCCTCCCTCCTTAATGCACGGTCCCCTCTGTTTTGTCACCCGCTGGGCAAGACCATCCCACGACCAAGAGCACAAACCTGGAGTATGGACAGAGAGCCTGTGAAACCATCAGCATAAAGTTATTCTGGATACCAGAGAGCTGCTTTGCTGACCTGAAGTCACAAGGATATCACCTGACATTGACTCAACAAGATCATAATTCCAAGCCCTTAAGCTACTAGCCACTTGGTTACAGCCTGTCCTCTCTGGAGGAGAGCATTTCTGGTAAGGAGGAAAGGGTGGAGGAGAACCCTGTAGCCTCCAGAAGGTGATTTTATCAAAGGTGGTAACTGAATAGAGCTACAATTCTCACTGTCTCTCAGGCTTATAGAATTCAGAAACGTATCCAGGTGACATTATATGATTTAAAAGTTAATTAAACTGAGTGATATGGTATAACAATCCCAGGTGTTTATTTCAAGCTGGCCCTTTTCTACAGCATTTAGAAGGAAAGAATGGGGTGAGGGGGAATCTAATAAAAAACCTTGTGAGCGTTGCATTAAGAAGTAATCACACCATTAAATCATCCTGGTTTTGAGCACTTCTAATACCTTCAAATCTTGGCAATTCTCTCTAGCTCAGGCTCCTTTCCATCGTTGTGCTCCTTCCCAGAGCTGGCAGGTTTTCCCTTTTAAGAACCTCGGGAGATTTCTGCACAACCCAGCGCTGCAGCCCCGGGGGCTTTGAGCATCCACCGTGTCAACAGCTACACCTTTCCTTGAAGGCACGTTAGAGCCCTTCTGAGCATCAATGGACTGGCTGGACCAGCACCATCCCTCCTGCTGGATGGAAGGGAAATGGCGCCAAGGTGGGATACACAGTGAATGCTGACAAACCTTGGGAAAATCAAAAAAGCAGCTGGAATGTAGAGGAGAGAGCAGAGAAGATCCAGAGGAATAGATCTTGCATAAAAAGGAAAGTTTGGAGGAGATTGATTGGCTTTCCTCCTCAACTGCAGTTTTTATGGAAAATGCATTTATGGATTTTTTTTTTTTCCATAAAGGGCTTTATGGAAAAGGGTAAGGAATTGCCTAGGAAAGACCGAAACACAAAAGTTTCTGTTGCTTCTTGGTAAGTCTCCCAGAAATGTCTCCTTCCACCATGTCCCCAAGACCACATTGATGGAGAATCCTGTTTCTGGGACAGGCACGAGGGCATTTCTCCCTCCTGCCTGATAATCATCTGACCCCAACAGCTGACTCTCTTCCTTTTCAGAGGTCCACCACCTTTTCTTCTATAGGTTCAAAAATCTTCTAAAACTTTTGGTCTTTCGATCTCAAGGTTTCTGAATCCCCAGCCAAGCACCATCTCTACGCAGCACAAAACCACGACACAGAATTTGAGCAAAAGGAGGGAGATGGAAGTTATAAGAGTCAGGGGTGGTGGCACGATGGGGTAAAAAGAGAGAAAGGAGGTTTCAGAACCACCAAAGGCCCTGAGATATCTCAAAAGGCATCGCATCCAGGAGAGCTCCTCTGCATTCAAAGGAAAAGTCCATTTTTCCATAATTCGTCAGGTTAATAAATGACTCCCTCTTCTCCCCGCAGCCTCCCCTATTACCCATTCTCAGGCAGCAGGCCGGAGCCTCCTTTCACTATTAATACCGCTCACTGTGAAATGTAATTACCAGCTCTATCACAAAGCGTCAGGCACATTTATCCACCGTACACACTCGCTGACTCCAGATCACATCAGTCACTGGCTGCCTTCTTCTGACAATGTTGGCCAAAGACAGCGTCTGCGCAGGCTCCCAGCTAACTTGGGCCACTTAAGGGGAGCACAAAACCAGTCTGGGGGTCCAAAGTGGGTTCAAGAAGAAAAAACAAAACCAAAAACAACCCAAGAGGCAAAGAGAGATACTCAATTTTATACAGACTCCTAATTTAAATCCAAAGGAAGGACGGGTGATAGGCAGAGTGAAGTGTTTGGCTGGAGAAGATGGATGAGTAAACACTCTAGAAAGCAATTCAAAATGATGGAGTGAAATGAACGGCTCCCTCCTCCAGGCTGACACAAGCAAAATCCCTCCTTTGCTTTATGCTCTAACTCACGTCATTATGTTTTGATTAAAGCCAATACAAAAAAGCTCACTTACTGTCCCTTGCTTGTGGCTCTCTTCTCCTGCCCTCCCTTTTTACATCCCTCTGGAGCCGTTCCCAGGGAGCAGCCAGGACACCCAGAGCCCGCGTTGCTCAACCCTCTGCCATTTGGTGAAGCTGCAACTCTCGCAGAGGGCAGGGACTCAGCCAGACGTATCAGCTTTAGCTTTATTTAAAAATCCTATTAGTTGGTAGAGAAAATAATATACATTCTTACTGATATCCAACTGACTCTTATATTAAGTGTTTCCAATTCCATGGGGCTAGAGGCAGCCTTTCCTGTCCTCTCTGAATATCAAGTATGTGCTTTGAAGGCGGTCCCTTCATTACACTCAATATTCTTGCAGCTGTTTAAAAGCAGGCAGCCCATGCTTATAATGGGGAACAGATAAAAGGGGAATTTTATTTACAGTTGAGTGTTACCACTGGGCTATGAACACTGAAATAAAACCGGAGAAATGCAACTCGAAGTACTGCTGACAAAATAAAATAAGAATCCCCATAATACTTGAAAAGGAAAGAAGTGGAACCGAAACAGGATTAGTTATGTTAACTGCTTATCTATGGCCGTGTCTCCAACGTTCAGACTCTGGTGTCTAAAGCTAACGATCCGCGTGCCCGTGCCCAGCCTTTTCCTAGACAGCGCCAGGGGAAAGACATCCTCTGAAAAACAAACGGGGTTTCGAGTTTTCTTCTTGAGAACAAAATGAAAACAGGAAAAGGAGAGCTTGCAAAAACTTACAGGTTCTAAAAAACCCAGAGGATTAAACCGCTGCAGACGAGAAAGGACAGGAGATAGGCGTCTCCCAATTAAAGTAAAGCGTAACGGCGTGACCTGCTACGGCACGCTTGTCCCAGGTACAGCAACACCCCGAGCAAATCTCTGTGCTCCCTGGAGTATCACAGCCTGGATGGATCCAGTGTGCCTCCCTCCACCCCGCTGTGTCCCCCAACACCGGCCAAACCGGTGGGGGAGAAGAGAGGAGAAGGGAACAGCTGAACTTCCAACCTTTCCCACGCTCTCCGAATTTTGGTGCCGCTTTCAATGATGATTAATTTGTGGATCATCTTCTCCTAATCTCACACAATAACGATATTTCCTGCCTTGATTCGAGCCTTTTTAAGCATGATGGTGGCAGATGGCAGGCTATTACACAGCATGGCCACACGGCAATGGAAGCAGGAAGGATTATTAACAAAAATAGTAACTCTTCAAAATCAAAAAGGTGAGGGCCCATGGAAGAGCTGTGGTTTTATTTTTACACCTCGAATCAGTTATTTGAATGCATTATGAATGCTGTAAATATACCCGATGGGTATAATGAAAATACATTATTAATTCCCACTCATTATTAATGAACTTATAAATTCACAAGTGATGGAGCCATGACGGTGTGAGGGAAAGGTCATGAATAATAACTGGAGATGAATAATATATGCACGGTTAGCTCACAGGATACTATGCTCAGATGACTGTAGTGCCTCATGTTTATTTAACTCAGCAGTGCATTGACTTTTTATTCTTTGCTAGATAATAGCAGAGAGAATTACAGGGACTATAATCTCTATTAATTCAACATAACAGATCACAATGGACAAGCTGATTCTTTGGCAGGGATGCTCCTGCATCCTAACTAGTGCTAAAAAGCCGGGATCCCCCTCTCTTCTCCATCACACTCTTCCTCCATGGCATCTCCTTGCTTTGCCTCATGCACTTTCATTGGTGGCACATGGAGAACACCAGATCTAGAAGGAGCCATAGCAGACCCAGAGATAAACTCAAGACCAGCCCGTGTGGCATGTGAGGGTGACCAACCTGAGATCAGTGGGGACGTGCCAAAATCTCCGGCGATACCTCAGTGTGACAAACGGGGGAAGGCAAGCCGCGCGCCGTGTGCGCATACAGACAACTTTGTTTTGGTTCCATCTGTTAGGACTAATTTGTTAATTATTAAATAGATAATTTATCATCGCTGCCTGCTTGATCGGTGTTTATAACCAATGTTCTGAGGCAAAGAGACTGCTGTGTGAATAAAGATGGGATTAATTAATAACGAAAAGTTCAGGCAACTGCAAACTTGCGGCGGCTGCTTCCAGTCCCCATCTATTCCTAAACAAAAAGGAGGTGGGGGGAGGGAAAAAGCATCAGGAATTCAAGTCTTCAAACGTCAAATTTCTTCCTTTCCTCACAAACTAACCACTGCCAGATGATGGAAAGCAAACGCTACCTCTTGAGACACTCAGCACATTCCAACCAATTTCTTCTTAGACTGGATCCAGCCACCCTGTGCACCACAAATTGTGAAAAAGCAGTTCTCCAGGTCAACACCACTGTATCATCCCTGGGCTCACGGAGGAGAACTGCGTCACTGTCCCCTGGCTACGGCTGTTCTGGTGATCTACAAACCACAGACAAAGCAAAGCAGGAGATCATCCTCCTTGGGCTTGGGTTGGGGACCCCTTTTCTTCTCTATCAGCTGTTGACCCATTGGGGCCCATGCTCCTCTTCAGGTCCTCCTGTACTGTAAGATACATTTTTTTTATGAGGCTTCTTCAGCAGCTGCTCCCTTAATTAAGGCTACTCATTGCTTTAATTTTTGAAATTTGCACTTGTCATTCCTTGAACGGAGTCTCAAGACTGGGAGAATAAGGAATGTCCAACTAAGAGGTGGTAACAGTAGGACACAAGAAGTTTGCAGGAACATCCTGATGCAATAAACCTTGCAACCCTCATCTCATACAGTAAAAGATGAAAGACACACCTGCGATCCACCTTCTTTCAGTATTGAAAGGTGTTCACAAAGGTTCAAACAGTGACGTTCCAAGAGGAACATCAAGAGAGAAAAAAAATAACTATCTTCCTAAATATGATGGCCTATTCAACAGGCCACAGGCAAAATAAACACCAACCTGCCTAAATATAGAGGAAAGATTCCAAAGTGCAGGGACACTGAGCTACAGAAAACCAGAGAAAATCACTCTCTTGCCATCAACTGATGCTGAGAGCACGCGGGGAAGTGATAACTTCCAAAGAGCCAAATATCCAACTCAGCAGCTATTCACTCTTCTAACTGGAGGCATCAAGGGAAATCACAGCAAAGAGATAGTAAGTTATTTGATCAAAGACACTTTTAAGGTTAATGGACAGGCCACAAACAGCAATCATGCCTCCAGTCATCCCGTCTGAAAGGAAGATGCATCATGTTTGGTTCGTGGTAGGAAAAGACCTTCCCCGTAAAACTTATCCAGCCAGATCTTCGGGGAACTTCAGGTGACATTCAGGAACATACAGCCTCCGTGTAGCTGCGTCTCCGCTCCCTCAACCGCTCATGATCCATTTAACAAGTATTTTGTACAAACAAAAGTTTTCACGCTAAATAAATTAATTATGACAGAGTAAACAAAAACTTTTTAAAAATGCATGTTTTGATGTGATTGCTTCTTTAATTGGCTGGTTTAACAACTGAAATTTGATTTAATTTTCAACTTGATTATCCTCACCGCAGGGTCAGGCTGCCAGAGACACAAATGAGCGCGGAAGCCTCTGGCGCTCCCCATCAGGCCTCCCGACGGAGCCCGCTCGGTACTTCTGCGTTCCTCCAGCCCCCTTCCCTCTTTCATTATTCTTATTTAAGAAAGGAAGATCAAATTCAGGCCAACAGCAGACATACGTTTCCTAGCTCTCCATTAGTAATTTTAAAATGAGACGGCGCTCTGGAGCCCGGAGTATTAATCCCAGCTCTGACAACTTCTTTCCTTAATTGCCTGAATGAAATCTCCGCGCCACCCCAACTGTCCTTACCCATAAAACCAGCGATGATAACAAGGAGCCAGGAAGGTATGCTAGGGAGTGGATTAATTATGTTTGGGAACTGCTTGAAAGATGAACACTACGAGCTGGGACAAACAAAGCCACCGCATTTTCAGTCCTGTGACAGTGCACCCACGGTACGACGAGTCTGATGAGGGGACGTCACCTCCAGCCACCTCTGATGTAAGGTGGGTCTGCAGCACGATCCCTACTGAAGCGCAGGAAAGCCATTTTCTTTCCGGCAGAATTACCAAGTTATTAGTAAAGACTTCCACATATTCCTCTTTCCTACTTCAACAGAACCCTTTGCACTCTTCGACTAATTCCCGGTGCCAATATTTACACCATCAGGTGCTCTGCTCATCAGCAGCATCCGCAATTCCTCATCGGTTCACAAACTGCGGAGCTCAGAAGAACCAGAAGAATCAGCCAATCTCAACTGATGAAAAGCACAAGCTGGTGAATTAAGCAAAGCAGTTCCTGCACCGGCCTCATAATTGCCAGCTGACTTGGAACATTTCTTGTACAAGAATATCCCATCTTCATTCAGACACTTCAAAGTGATGGTGAATCCCCCACGTACTGCGATAAATAGTTCCAATGGCTAATTACCCCTGTTGTAACAAAAGCATTTCCTTATTTCTAATCTTTCATGGTTTCTACTTCCTGTATTTGATCTTGTTATGCTTTTGTCCGATAGATTAAAGAGCTCTTCACTACCCAAAATCTCCTTCCCATATAGGAACTCAGACTATGATCAAGCTACTTATTAACCTATTCTTTGTTAAGTTAATTAGAAGGATATTCTCTGGCCTCTCACTGGTTTTAGATCTTGAGGTGAGGCAAGAAATAGAGACGACCCAGCAAGAATTTCCCCTCTTTTCAGAGAAAAACAGGTTAAAATACTGGTATGATAAAATAGAGGTGCACGTGTCACGTACTTGATGCTGTCCATCACCTCTTTACGTCACCCTTCCTGCCTGGTAGGTGGTTTCAAGCTGAATTTGCACATCTTCTCAGAGATCACTGACCCTTCCTCAGTGGAGACAGAAAAGTGGGGAGGCGCAGACTGACACTCCAGGAGATTCTGCTAAAGACTCAGAACGAGGGGTACTGCTTTTTCTTAAGAGGCTCCTTTCTAAGTTGGCGCCTGTCTTCTTCTCTGAAGGCCCTTTGCCAACCGTTCTCTCCTCCTGAAGCTGCTTCACTCTCTCCTGCCTCCGTAGCAAATTACCTACACAGTCATCTCCTCTCCTAACGTTGATGGGAGCTCTTGGATCCCTTCGCCCCTCTTCTCCCACGTCTCTCACACACGTGCCTTCTCGCCGCTCTCCTCTTTGCCAAGTCGCCCTACAGAGTGCTTTCTCCCCTCCCTTCCTCTTCTCGCTTCACGTCTTCTCTGTGGGAGGACTTGGAGGGCTGGTGCTCTCCTCTGCATGCCAGAAGATACCTCTTCCCAAACCCTGCTCTGAACAAGAGCTGGTTTTCTGCTCTGCCAATGAGGCTTTTTGTGTTGTCAGTGCTGTGAGGTTACACGAATGCACTCAAGGGAAACACTCCAAACCCAGACCCAGCAGGTCCTCTTCTCCTTTCCAAGCTTCCCATCCCAACTGCTCAGCCCTGCCGCGCTTCTCACTGGTTTCGATGAGAACAGATCTCTCCTCCGAAAATCGCTGTGAGCACAAACATGAAGCAGCACAACTCCAGGACAAAACCGCTTTGCTACCCGTGGGATCTCCAGGCAGTATCATGTCCCTGTGAGTCACTCGCGGGGAAAGGGAGGTGGGAACAGCTGTGCTGTCGCCTCGAGACGGATTCCTCCCATACCCGCACCGCTTCGCGGTCACAGAAGTGTTCCTTCTCAAGAAGCATCTCGTTCTGAGTTGTGCTAACCACTGGTTGGCTTCATTCATCATTAATTGTCTCCTCTCTGTGAACTGGAGGGGCTGCTGCAGATGCATTTTGATTAGCTTTAAATTGAGTGGTGACACTGGCTTTGTTGTGCTGGTGCCAAGCAGTGTGGTTGTCACTTGTGACCAAGCCTTACAGTATCTAAAGGGACTACAGGAGAGATGGGGAGGGACTCTTTATGAGGGAGTGGAGCAATAGGACGAGGGGTAACGGTTTTAAACTGAAAGAGGAGAGATTTAGATTAGATATTAGGAAGAAGTTCTTTTCTGTGAGGGTGGTGAGAGCCTGGCCCAGGTTGCCCAGAGAAGCTGTGGCTGCCCCATCCCTGGAGGGGTT
>JAOXNO010000070.1:2544373-2558877 GCA_028565335.1 Limnodromus scolopaceus
GGGAGTTGGACTGGATGATCTCTATGGTCCCTTCCAACTCTAAAAATTCAGTGAAATTCAGTGAAATTCAGTGAAATTGAGCTAGAGAACTACTGAACTGGCACAGCCTTCTCCAGAGAGCAATCCATGCTTTTGGCCTCCACAAAAACAAGGACTCAGTTTGAAGCTCTCAAGTATTTTTTGAACTTATGTGCTGAAAAGTGCCTCAGAAGAAACTCAACAGCATTTATCTCTATTTAACATGGGGCACCAGTCTTCAATCTGTAACTCAACAGACAACCTACAAAGATTTAAGATGAGGTAGGTAAGAAAAGGAAACCTGTTGTCACTGTAGGTTTACATCCACCAGACAGTGTTCATACCTCTACCAGGAGACATTTAGATATCTGTGGACTGGAAACAGCTTCCCCAGGTTACCTCACGAGATTTCCAGGCTCAGATAAAGGCCACAGATGGAAGGGAGGTGGTGGCTTTCGGCAGCCCCGCTTTGCTCTGCGGTAAAACACAGACAGGAGGGCTCCTGGGCTGCCCACACCTGGTCTGGAGCCCGGCAACACTCGGGAAGGCAACGCTGTCACTGAGAAAATCAACATTTATGATTGTCTCTTAGGCTACTCTATCATCTATGCCAGTCATCTGTACCCTTCCAACGTTTAGACTGATTGTTCAGGTAAATATAATCTCTGTATGTGCAAAAAAGAAAAGCGTCTGAATTTAGAAAGCCAGATTGGGCTCTACCGGCAGCCAGAAGCACGCATCTGGAAGCTGCAAGGTTAAATAACTCCAAAAATTGGGCTTCTATAGTAGAAATGGACAATATTTCTATTTTGGGTATATTGTCAGCATTACAGGCAACATGCAATCTGTCCTGGTTTTGCCTGGGGTCTAGGGCTGTCTGTTAAAAACTGTTTCAGAAAATACTTTGCCCACCGAAGGCTTTGGTGACTGCCGGGGAAGAGCGGACCCGGCTGAGAGGGGCCGCCCAGCCTTGAAGGTTCAGGAGCAGGAGGAAACATCATTAGGATGCAAACTGGCACATCAGCAAAGGCCAGGAAAAAGAGGTAGGTAAACCTGAAGTTTTTTGACTTTTCTAACTATTACCAGAATTATTATTGGTTTTTTTTTTTTTTTTTTTGCCAAGGAAATCTCCTCTTTGCCATGATCCTCCTCTATATATTTCTCCCAGAAAGATTCCCATGAGAGCTGCACCTTCCAGATGAGAAGCTGGGGAATAGAATGGATTTGACACCAGCAAAACCTGCAGAGAATCATAGAATTGTGGTTTGGGTTGGAAGGGACCTTAAAGACCATCCTGTTCCAACTCCCTGCCCCGGGCAGGGATACCTCCCATTAGACCAGGTTGCTCAAAGCCCCATCCAACCTGGCCTTGAACCCCTCCAGGGAGTGTTCAGGAGGCAGCCACAGCTTCTCTGGGCAACCTGGGCCAGTGTCTCACCACCCTCACAGCAAAGAAGTTCTTCCTAAAGCAGCAGAGGCTGCTGCCTCTGCTCTGGGTGCCTGCCCGTGGACTGATTCTCCCCAAAGCACAAATCCAGTGCAATAAGAAGCTGTACATCGACAGGAGCATGAGCTCATCCAGAGAAGGTGTTATTTCTGCTGGGATTAGGCAATGTGTATGGAAAGCCATCTGCTGGGAGGGAGCGACGTGCCTGGCCTCACAAGGATGCTCTCCCTGTTTGCCACCATTCCCATCTCTTTGCTGGACCCGTTTCAGACAACTGCCTCGTGTTGGCCACCGCTCCACAGCAGCATCAAAACCCCATCCTTTCTAGCTCTAACATCCTTTATGCATGCATTCCCCACCCAGGGACTCTCATCCATTCCTTCAGGCAGCCAAATGCCCATGGACCATGCTCTCTGCTCTGCGTGGAGCTGCCTCCCTCCCTGCCCTCTCCACTGTCACCACCAGCAGCACGTCCTGACCCAGGGGACAAGCCCCAGGTCGGCGATGTAAAGAGACCTGTGACCACGGTGCCACTCCTGCCTCTCAGCTCGGAGATGGAGAGAGGCAGAGGAAGAAGAATAATGAAACAGAAAAGAAAGGCATCGCTTGCAGAAATTACACTGCTTCTGCTCCAAACCTTAAAGATGACAGCCCACAGCACTCCCCTGGGGCCCTATTCCAAATCCATACACACGGACGCGGACATTTCCTGGATAAAAGCTTCCCTGACTGGGTTCGTTTCAACTCTAACAAGACTCCTGCTTAAGGGAGAGACTGAGCTGACAGAAGGCAAGGTCGGAATTTGGGAAGAGCTTGGGGGGGTTGATGGTCCCTGCTGGTGTGTGCTCTGCAGTCCTCCCTCCCAGTACACCCTCCTCTGCTCCTGGAGGACACTGGAAGGTCCTCTCCAGTATGGGTGAAGGGAGGCTACACACATCTCAACCCTTTGGAAGAGAGAGCACTTAATGCAGGATACCATAAATCCAGATAAACCTGAGTATTTAGCTCTCTTGCTCCAAGAGAGCAGTGAGACCTTTCCCGTGTGCCTGGGGATATTTAGCACCGCGGTTTGGATAAAGAGGGTTTGTAGGATGGGAAAACAACAACAACAACAACAATCCCAGCGGTCTACACCAACAAAAGCACACGCATAAGGCAGAGGAGCGGCAGATGAATTTCATGCCTTGATGCAAAGGCGGCATTTAAATACCGTACAGCACTACATCTCCCGCCCGGCTCCACGACGTCGCTGGTTGAAAGAAATCCATACGGTTAACCTGGCAGGGAGAACGTGCCTCCGGGATTTTCACTGAGCTAATGGGAGCCAATGATGTTACCTGTGCCTTGGAGGACAGCGTTCCCACCCATCCCAATATTTGTCTAATAAAAGGTCAGCCCATTCTGTGGCATCTATTTGCAAAATGAAGAGCCTCTCTCCAGCAGCTAAATGCTTGCTTTAGATTTGGAATTACTGTAATTAAAGTTACATTGTGCTCGGATTGGTGCCAATCACTGCGGAGCTCCAGGCGCACGACCTGCCGTTCCCAGCGCCATGCGCCTGGGCGTCCCACTCCATTAGCTCCAGGGAATTAGCTGTCATTAACGAAGAGATGCACACTCCTTCGTGTTGTCAAACCGCAATCAAGCGGGTCACAGGTGAAGAATAAATACTTTCAGAACAAGCCCAATTACACCATTTACATTTCATTACAGAACCTGTTTAATCCACTGATGGGCTCCCAAGTTCTTCTGCCTAATAAACAGCATTTCAGAGGAATTAATAGGGCCTGCAAAACATGCTAATTACACTCTTTTGCATTGCATTTGCAATATTGATTTTAAAGTTGCCACTTCCCCCTCCACCCTCCCTCCCCAGCCCCAAAGCCTTAACTTTCAGCAAAGTACCCTCAAACCAGCCTAATTCCTGGTGAGTTTAGAAGCAGATACGTCTCTCCCATCAAAGCTCGGTTCCAGCCAAGGCCAACGCACGGGGAGGGATTTTCATATCCGTAACTTGTGCAAGTTCCTCCAGACGACCACTGGAAACAGCTGCTGAATAGCAATTACAGGCGGAGAGCAGGCATCAGCAGAGACTTTGCCATAGCAACCAGCCTGGCTGGACCCGCTCCCCAAAGACGCCTCCTCCTCCCAAAGACCACAGCAGCGGAACGGGTACGATGACAACACAACCGCCGCAATCTCATTTCGATTTGAAACCGAAGCTATTTGATGCTCTCCCGGGGCACTGGACTGTTTCGAAAAAACAAAAGGAAAGTTTATTTTCAAATGGCGGGCCTCAGCTAAACCGCTCGGAAGAGAGGAACAAATCGGAGGCGCTCGTGAAACACGCCGTCTGGCTGTTTATTCACCCTGGCTGTTTTGCCCAGCTCCTGCCACTGGCTTTCTGTTCTTTTCCTCCTCTCCGTGCTCACTCTGCTCTCCCCTCTGCTCCTCTGAAAACCATTTTCTTTATTCAGTGGGTTTCCCTTCCCACCTCTGCCTTCCTGCACTGGCTTGGTGGCTGACACTTGCCCTTGGGGTTTTATCCAGAGCTTGTTGACAGCTAAAACCATCGGGAGGAGGAGGTGGTGAGAGGGACAGCAGTGTTTGCGGGGGGCTTCTTCCTGCAGATTGTTTAAACAGAGCCAGCAATAAAGGACAACAACCTGCTGTGCTTAATTCCTTCGCTAACAACAAAGCAGGGAAGAAAATCCAAAGGAATCCAATGCTGGGCCTGTCAGAAGATGGTGAGACGCTGAGCAGCCATGAGCTGAAGTGCCAAGGGGGGAAAAGGAGACACGGTCACGTCTGGGGAGCCCCTGAAACGGCAGAGAGCAGGAGGGAGCTTGCAGGAAACAGAGGTTGTCCCAGACAGCTCTTCTGAAAAATGAGACCTGGCCTCGAGAAATGCAACAGAAAGGGCTGAGAACTCCTCCTGTCCCTCAGAAACTTTCTCCAGTAGATACTACAGGTTTCTGAGGGAATGGATATGGAAGCGGTTCTTGCAAAAATGGACATAAGGAGCAGTCAAAGTTTAATGAAGATGACACATATGGCTCAGATGTATCGGCTCTTTGCTTGGAATTCAGGCTGATGAAAGAGAACATGTCCCCAACTGCACTGAAAACCAGCACAAGAACACGTGGCCAAGGATTTCATCTCCCATGTATCTAGTTGATGAGAACACTCATCCAGGACCAAGTTATTGCACCAGTCAAAACCGTTTGTCTTTGCCCAATCATCCATGTAACCCTCCTTCTGAAGCCAGGACCAGGTGCTCCTCAGGTGATCCACCACACTTGGTGGCCTTCCACCCTCTAGTCAAGGAGACCAGCAATAGAAACGGCCCACGAGCCGCCTTGTACCCTCTGCCTAATGTGACAAACCTCCACCTCTGTACATCCACGCATCCCTCCTTGAGTTAACAAGAACATCTGGCACGCAGGAGGCAACATCCAAGCCGTGTAGGAAGGCTGGCTGGCATCTTGTACTGTTTTATAACATAATTATCATGCGTATGGAATTTCTTTTGCCTCTTGGAGATTCTGGAGGGATTTACAAACTTAAAATGCTACAAATAATACCGTTGGATCTCTCTCCCCTCATAAGCACCAAACTGGATTAGTTAGTTATTGTCTGGGAAACACTTTGAAGTATCACTTTCGCTATTAATCACGCAGCCCCTGTTTAACACCACCTACCAACGCCAGCACAGGCTGGGGAGGAGATATAAATACCAACCACATTTCGCTAAACTTGTGGGGGTGGGGACCTTTCAATAGGTACAACGTAATTACATTCATATTTGTCAAGAATTACCCTTACTCTCATGAAAACGCCATAAGAAATGAAAAGCTACAAGCAGTTCTGTGTCTCCTCCGCAGGGCAGACCCTCAGGCGATGCAACGCCTCTCGGCAGGAGGCTGCGCCCGTGGCTGCCTCAGACAAGGGTGCTTTTTAAGGCAAAACCTTCTGACAAACCTTTACCTGAGTTTTTCCAAAGCAGGGCTAACCCAGCCTGGCCCTGCACGGCTTGCAACAGCAGAAAAGATCACGGTACAAGAAGAGTTTGCAACAGAAGGGCTAAAACCATCTCTAATTTGAAGTGATGGAAAAGCAAATTGAGGGGGAAAAAAAAAAAAAGTCAACTATTTGAAGCTTTACTTGCCTTAATCAGCCATAGAAAGCAGCAGCTCACTCTTGCCATCTCATTGCACAGGTAAGATTAAAGACAGGCAGGAGATTTTTACCCCGTAGTTACAATGATTAATGTTTCTAAACAGACATACAGTTTGAAAGCACTATTACAGGAAAAAGAAAAGTTGTTGCTTCATATTCTCAACCCACTATTTTCCCTGGGCGTCGAGCCAGCGACTGAAGAATGAGGAAAGTTGCTATTTAAAGAGTTATCTTGAATTGCAAGGTTCGGTAATGAACCTGACTTGTTACAGTCCCCGTCGCTGAAATCAGGGGCAAATGAAAAAGGCACGGCTGAGTGCTCTGCTGAGCGCCCCGTCCTCAGTCAAACCTGGAGGAGGAAGAAGAGTGGTGATGTGCTTCTGACAACTGCCTCCCCATCCCAGTTTCCCTGGTGGAATGAGAACAAACTTCACTCCTTCATTGCCAGCCTCGAAGAACCAGGAGCTGCTCCACACCAGTTACCTTTCCTGTCTGCTGCTGTCAAGGAAGATGCAAGAAGATTATTCCACTGAATTCAAAGAGCAAGACACAGCAGCTTTCACTTTTTATACAAGCTACGAGGCTATATAAAGCCACCAGTCTCATAATTGTGACATAACACACACTCCACAGGGGGGATTCATGCTGGGAAAAGAAAAGGTGTGAGCTTCCATGAAGCCAGTGTTTCTTCCTCATTAGTCGCTGCAATGCTTCTGAGAACGGCTCCTGCCAGGGCTGGGATGCTACGTGTGTCCCGGCTCCTTGCTAGGAGACAGGGAAGAAAGCTGGGAGAAGTTCCTGCAAAAACAGCTTGAGGTCTGCCCGGGCATGGCTGGATGCTCTCAGGTCCTACCGTACCTCATCACGACCCACAATAATTTAAATAGGTCACTGTGGGGAATAAGAGGAGAATAAAGTCCACAGGTTCTGTTTCCCGCTTAGTTCCAGGAATGCTGATGTTGTGAGTTGTTGCTGTAAAACCTCTTAGAAACAAGTCCAGTGTGACCTCCTGCATCCAGGGCTTCCTGCTATTATAAACTCAGCATGCTGTGTCCTGCCCATAAGGCAGACAGACAACAGACTGTGGTCTAATTAGAAAAGACATGCTTCCCACATTCTCCATGAGGCTGCCTCAGCCCACAACTAAGGACAAATAAATAACTGTCAGGGCCAATAAGCCCAGAATCATAGAGGAGGGGGGGAAAAACACAAATTGGATCTACTCAGATCTCATTTATGTGACCACAAAGAATGTATGATAACAACTGTGAAGACAAACAAAACCAGCTACGGTTGAGGCAGTTCCTCTTCAGCAGACTCGGACACGCTCCACCTCAACAGACTGTGCCATCCCTTCGGCATTTTTCTGCTTTTCCAAACTAATCAGAGGCAGAGACTGCCAGAGGTGATTAATTGGAGCACTTGAGCATCACAAGAAGACCTTCTCCATTTCAACGTGCCATAGCACAAGAAGAGGACATGAGGAGATACCCAGAGCGAACAACCCAGCAATGATGAAGATTGTGAGGTGAGCACACACCACCAGGGCTGGCCGCATCAGGAGGTGTTTATGATGCTCTTGGGATAAAAGACGTTAAGGGGATGATGTCCAGAAGCTTTGTGTGCATCACCCACGTGGATCACAGCCAGTCATCACGAAAGTCCTGAATCTAGAGCCCTTCAATTCTGCATCCCCTCTCCTCGCATCCCCACAGAGAGGGATACGCCAGCTCCAGGCACTCTTCTGGCCTTCTCCAAGAACCAGTTGTGCTGCTGGCAACCTACACCACACAATTTTACCAAACAAGTTCCTCAGCCTGTCGCCGTGGTTGAGAAAACTGCAAGAATCTACATTACATAGGAAGGATTAATCCCAAGTGACAGTTTCCAACAGAAAACTTGAAGAACAAGTTGGAGTTACCCAAATTACGTCAGTTTAGCCTCTCCATTCCTTCCTCAAACACTGAACAACAGTTCAGGCATCTGTTCAGCATTACTTTTCATTAATTTATTTCGCCTTTCTGCCCACAGACCCGAGGCAGGGCCTGGTCCCCAGACACCTGCAGGGCGTTGGAGCAGTTCATTCCCACCAGGCGCCTGTGACAAGGGAGCAGCCACAGAGGATGAAGCAGAGCCAGCTCTCACCTATCAGTAGTACCAGGTGTCAAACGTCTCTCCTGGGGTGCAACAGAAATACTAGTGTTTCCAGCACTCTCTTTTACTCGGTGAGGAGAAAACGGGCTGAACTCGAGACCAGGAGGCTGCTCAGAGCTTTTCCCACAAGAACTGTGACAGCAGGAGCCACCATATGGGATGAGACATGAAGGAACTTTGCCTTGGCCTTGCTGATGGAACAGGACTAATCAGGCTGAACTTGGGGCCCATCTGCTGACCACTCCGATCACTGGCTACGTAACCAAGAAACGTCCCCCCTGAGCTGGCAGGACCACGGGCACGTACAGTGGGGAGGGAGCACCATCTACACACTCACATCCTCCTTGGTTCCTCCAAACGCTGCTCCGAAGGAAACTGCTTCAGCTCTGACCCGGAGAGATCAGCTCAGCCTCTGGAAACAGCGAGGCAATGCCATGTGTTTCTGCTTCCTCAGATTACTAATCAGCCTGAATTATGCATCATTTGAATCAGAAATGTACTTATTTATTCCAAAAGAAACATTCTCCACATCGGAGAGACTTCGAAAGACTCAGTCCTCACAAGGTGCTGCCCAGCTCTTGGGGGCCACTGGACATCTCCTGCTCACAGCTACAGTGTTTGAACGAAGCAGCAACCTCATTGCAAGGCTGTAGAGCCCTGGACAGGCTGAGGTCAATGAGAGACCTCATCCAGGCAATGGAGCTGGCTTCAATCTGCCTCAGCTGCTTCTGCTTTTGAGAAAGGCAGCTAAGGGGAGCTGGTCCCAGAGCCATTCTGGTGAAGGAGGCAGCCCTTAGGAGGTATAAGGACATGACTGCAAATTAACATGCACTTCATTTTTCCCCAAAGACAGGCTCAGCACCACACTGTGGGCTCAAAACCCTTCAGCTTTTGTCCTCTCCAACTTGTGGGTGCATCAAAGCACCAGCCAGAAGCCTGGAAGCTGAGAAGACAGAGATCCATCATGGAGAAGGCGCACCAAGGCAGTAGATTACAGCAAAAGCCCCGATCCAGAGCTTGGGTAACTGCAGCTTGGTCTCCACCACGTCTTTGCAACCATGCCCCGTGCTGAGATGGCTGGTTTGGGTGCCTGTCCATGCCAGATACGTTGATTGCTTTCTGCAAACAGCTTTTCCACGGAGAACTGGACTAAACCCAAACTCATTTCATGTGGGTCACTGACCAAGAGGGCAGGACTTAATGGCTTCTCCTCTCTATCTGCCCAGTCTGGATGCAAACCACTGATCTACAGCACCACTGAAACTCCCCAGTTGCACCCCATGTCCTCAATTAAAGGACATCTCCTCCCCACCAACCTCCCCCAGTGACTATGCCACCAGCAGAGCTATTTCTCCGTGATGCCTGGAGGAAAATTCCCCTTTTGTAGACTCAATTATACAAGAAAATCTCAGCACCTGCCCGTGTGAGTCAGCTACTCCCCTGAATCCTGACCACTGCGTCTGCTGGCTGGGAAGGGCAAAACCAGAAAGACAAAAAGGGTTGTATCCTAAATAAAAACATTTCTAAACACTTGCCAATAAAAAAAAAAAAAAGAAAAAAACCACATTTAGCTTTGAAAGACAATAACAAGCAGAGCAATATGCAGCTTCAAGGCTATGTAGCCAGGTCAGAAAACCTTCCAGAGAGAAAGAGCTAGGCCACAAAACTCTGATAGTAGCGCTAGAATCTGGCTGAATTATCCAAAACTTGTGGGTGAGGACCCTCTGATGGCCAAGGTGGTTGCTCTCCTTCACACAGGTATTTACAGGCTGACGGGCTGTGGGATGTGACTCGGAACTTTCCAAGAGAAAGCCGAGACGTGACGGGGACACGGAGCACCGCAGGCGATGCCTCTACCTTCCCAGAGTCGACAGACCGTGCTGGGTCCGTGTGAGAGGCATCCACTGATCTGACAGCCAGCATCAGGCTGCCGGCACGGAGAGGATCCCCACACTAATTTGTGCAGAATCTGGAAACCTGGAGAACAGCAGTCCCTATTCCGCTCTCTCCTGGATCCACTGATGCCTGCGGAACGAGTGCTTGCTGCTGGCCTATTCATCTCTGCCTCTAAAACAGGGGCACTGCAGCTCCAGCGTAGTGGGAGATGGCTTTGGCAGACAATTTTATGGAGGAAAACTCTTTGAGGTTATTCGTCCCTACCCTCCTCGAGGGAAATCATTTCAATATTACGAGCAACAGCATTGCTGAAGAGCACATGCAAAAACCTGGAAAATGCATCATTTTATCAACAGAAGCAAGGTCATCCAAACCCAGCGATGGCTACATTCAATATTAATATCTCCCTTTCTCCAAGCAGGGTTTGAACCTCTTGGTAACCATCCATTCCCTAGAGAAACATCTTCCAGTAACTTTGATGTGAGCTAATTAAGTTTGCACAGCTAATAACTGCCATCTGCCTGCCACAACGCTGCCGGAGACTTCGCGGAATAGGAGAGGATGGGCCGTCTCATCTCCCACCACCTGCTGGACCAGCTCCTGCACCCCCCTCTGCTTCACGAGCCCCGGCCCAACCAGGCATCCGACAAAGGGGACAATTTGCCAGGGCACAGCGGCAAAGACGAAGATGCCTCCCTTCTGAGACATCCACCTACCTCCTCCAAGCCCCGTTTTTTTCTCATTTCCAGGAACTTCATTTGTTTCTGCTGCTCCAGCCCTAAGCTTTTGTGTACAATGTTTTAATGAGCTCCATTCCACTGGTATAAAGGGCACATTGACCACACTGCTCAATTTATTTCTACTTGGAGCATCCAAGACCTGCTTCTCAAAGAGCCTGAGAAGATCTATTAAGAGTCCAGCCCCGACTGATAAACAATGCCCATTTCTGGCCTGGCCCCGGCAATCCAGTCAGCGAAGGCATTTAAGGACAGGATGCACAATATTGGAAAATGAAATTGCTTTGTAAAAGTTCCTCCTTGCTTATTTGCTGGATAATGACAGAAGAGCCGATGCCAAGCACAGCCAATCTGTCCTCGGGTGCTCACAGAGACAGTCCTTCTGCCGAGGCATCCTTTTTTCCTTTTCATCTGCTTGAACACATCCCACCCATCGGTCCTCACCCTCACCTGGGCCCCGGGAACACCTCCGGAGGCTCCTTCTCCAGCAGCGGAGAAGGCAAAATCCCCAGTGCTTCACGGTCAGGTAAGCTGGAGCCTTGTTTTTATCTCTTTTCACAAAACGTCCTGAATTTTGCACTTGTCTTTCACTGGAGGCAAGGATACATTGTTGGGTTGTCTCCTCCTTGTAAATATTTGCTGTCAAAAAGCATTTGCAGTGTAAAACTTCTCCAAGGAAGAACAAAGAGGCTGATGCTGCATTTGATACTATTTCTTGTGTCAACTGTGGTCTTTCCCTACTATTTTATAGGCATTTTTAAGAAAGAGCAGATGCTATTCTGCACACAGAAATACAAAGGTTAAAAAAAGAAGAAAGGCAAGACACCTCAGCAATGAAACTCAGAGAGTTAAGCCTAAGTTTGGAGACGCAAGCTTGGTTCCTTGCTGTGCCAGGCTCCCTGCCCATCTTACCAAGGGATTAACAACCTCCGACGACAAGGCTACGGCCCCGCACACCCACGGCCAGACCCACAGAGAACCTGGAGAGGGTTTTTCACCAGCAGAGTTGAAGGAATGCTGTCAGCAGCAGCCTTTGGCTGCCCCAGCTGCCTTCAGAGCATCATCTAATCACTCCTCGCACCCTGCCCCATCCCTTCCCTCTGTGAACTTCCATATAGTAACTGAAAAATGTGACGAGCCTAACTTTAATCATGTTCTAACCCGGGTTGGTATCATTAATCTCGCAGCCACTGATGGGTAATTTAATTAGGGTGCATTTGTAATGAATTACAATCATCATTTAGTGCTATTGTTCCTAACACGAGCAGAGGGGAGTCAGAAAACTGGCATAGTTGATCTTCTTAATTACACTGGCAGACTCTGCGAGCCACCCCCAGCCCCAGCCTTTCGCTGCTGGTTTTATAGATAAAGGAACACGAGCACCAGGGACCCCCCGCGTCGAGCCCGGGAACATCTCCGAGCGTGTTCCCCACCAGCAATCAGCGACTCCCAGGTCTGTGAAACAGGACTTTTGATGGAGGAGATGTCAAACTCTAAGCAAACAGCTCGGAGCTGATGCAGAGAGAGAAATACAAAATCAGGAGAGAAACTCTGCTGCTTAGTTCTCTTTCTCAACACCTGTGAATATTTGATACAGACGTTAAATCAGAGAATCGTCTTGGCTGGAAGAGACCTTTCAGGCCATCGAGTTCAACCCAGCCCTGCCAAGTGTATCACTAACCCATGTCCCTCAGCACCAGATCTACATGTCTTTTAAATCCCTCCAGGGATGACAACTCAATCATTTCCTTGGGCAGCCTGTTCCAATGCCTGACAACCCTTGCAGTAAAGAAACTCTTCCTAATATCCAGTGTAAACCTCCTGTGGTGCAACTTGAGGCTGTTTCCTCTTGTCCTAAAGGTACAGTACCCTATACCTGAAGTTTAAGGTACGGCCAGACACTCAACACGAGTAAATAAGCATATTTTAAGTCCAGAAGTGTCCCAACTAAAGGATTGGATGTATTAAAACACTCGATGACAGCTGTATAGTCACATCAAAGCTACAGGCACATGAAAGACTGCAGTCACTAACGACATTCTAATAGAAGGAGAATAATTTGCCCCGGAGCTTTAAACCCATCTCCACAAGACGCTATCAGAAATTTCCAGCCAAAAATGTTTGTCTCCGGTCGGCTCCTTGGCTGCTCCGTGCAGGATGCGCGGCAGCGAGTGCGTGTATTTATTTCAGACATGACTTCAGTCTGCAAAAGAGGAGCAATCTGTTGCTGTGGCTGAGAGCCAGCCCATCTCCTCCTCGATATCTCCGCACAGAATATACAGACTCCGCCACAGACGTTGAGCTCTGGCATCCCACTGCTGGTGGCCAAGCCAACCTGCTTTGGAACTAAACTGTTCGAGGAGCTGCTCAACTTTCGTTGGTCTGAGTAAGGTATTTTACACAAAATGCAACAGCTCGTACACATAGATTTTATATCAATTTTGCCAGATATCACGAAGGACTCCTTCCTATACCATGTGGATTTTGCCTTCGAATCAAAGGATTCCTGGGCAAGGCAAAACAGTGTTTTCTGGCAAACCTCTTTTTTAAACAAAAGGCTTGAAAAGGAGCTTAGCAATTCTGGACTGGCGAGTCATGCCCCTGTGCCAGCAAAATGAGCAAGGAAAATTATTAAACACACGTGTGAATCCTCTGTAGCCGTATCATATGGGAAGGGAAATATTCTGATGGGGCTCAGGGCGGAGGATAACTGCGACTCTGTGATTTGGTGGCGCTTTTTCCAAGAGTTAACAAAACCCTCGGATAAAGTACTGGGGCAGGAGGAAAGAGAAAATGGGGAACGGTCTGGAAAATACAATAATGTAACTTTTTTTAATTGGGGGTTTATACTTATCTGAAATACTGTGCACTTGATTTAAGATAGGCCCAGGAGAGTACTGAAAAGCACTAGAGAGAGGAAAGAAAGAGGCTTTAATAAAAAACCCCAGAAATTCTGAGAAAACTGTACAAAGGGACAAAACAAGAGACACATAAAAGAGGTCTATAAAATACTGAGATTATAATAAAGGAAGAAAGAGCACTGCTATTTGTTCTGGAAGAGGAAAACAGGTGAGAACTCAACTGAAAAAATAAAATTTAAGGAGTTTAATTTTCATGCCACATATGTGTTAATTAACCTGTGCAACTACTGCTGTAGGGGAGCAGAAGCACAGAATGTAATGAAAATTAGAACAGACAACAACATCTCATTTTCTAAATGGCATTTCTGCCGTTTCCATTTTGCTTTTAAGAGGGGATACGGTCAGAATAAACCTCCCTTTAATCACATTATTAACAATGCAGCGACTGATCAGCATTTCATGATGTTTTTCCTAAGTCGAGGGTGACTTCTGGGGCAGCGCTCGCAGCGGGTAGCTCAGGGGGTGAAGCGCTGATGAGTTACTCCTTTTGGGCAAGGACTTGCCCGCTCTGCCCCTGATGGTTGCCCCGTCCCTGCTTTCCCCGCTGCCACGCACAAAGAGCTGCCCTAGACGGGGACGGAGCACGGCGAGGAAACCCGTTTTAAATGCCTTTATGGGTTAACTTCCTAAAAACCCTTCCTGTCACATTGCACCCAAAGGCTGGGACTCTGACCAGCCAGAAACACACTGCAACGTCACACAAAGTTTCAGGCAGACTTTATACCTTCTCCCATCCCCTGCCAGTATAAAAGCTGAAAAATACGAAGGGAAAAAAAAATAATTCTATTTATTGTTGGGTTGTTCACCAAGCGCAGAGTCAGCATTTTTGGTACATACCATCAGCATTTCTTTGTCAGTCACTTTTCTCCACCTGCTTTCACGGAGCGAGTGAAAGGATAAAATACTTTTTTTTTTTTTCTAGCAAAATGATTGTAAAGCCACTTCACATTCACGGAGGGATGCAGGCACAGGTGCAGCTCAGCTGCCGAACTTGAGGATGATGATAGGACCAGGGGTAATGGTTTTACACTGAAAGAGGGAAGATTGAGATGAGATCTCGGGAAGAAATTCCTTCCTGTGAGGGTGGTGAGAGCCTGGCCCAGGTTGCCCAGAGAAGCTGTGGCTGCCCCATCCCTGGAGGAGTTCAAGGCC
>JAOXNO010000070.1:2563604-2576011 GCA_028565335.1 Limnodromus scolopaceus
TCCAGGCTTCCAAGCTCCCTCCTGGTGTGGCATCAACCAGTCTCTTTGTAGACCACCAGGGACTGTGGAGCTGAGACCGATTCCCTCCCGCTCCACATGCACCAGCTCAAGCCGGCGGTCCCCAAACTGGTGGTCCACCAGTGTCCTCCCAGCCCATTCCTGTGGTAGGAAGAAGGGACCTCACCAGCATCCCTCCAGCCCACTCCCATGGTGGGAAGAGGGGACTTCACCAGTGTCCCTCCAGCTCGTTCCCATGGTGGCAAGAGGGGACCTCACCAGCATCCCTCCAGCCTGTCTCCGCAGTGGGAAGAGGGGACCTCACCAGCATCACTCCAGCCCGTTCCCACGGTGGGAAGAGGGGACCTGTTGATTTCTGTGGTTTCCTCTAAGTGTGAATTGATGAGCTACTTCAGGAAGCTAATATTAATTCCTGGAATAAGGCGTCAGGGCTGCCTGGCTGATTACCCCTCGTTCCTGTCTGCTTACAAACAATGATTACAGTCTAATCTCAGCACTCTTGGAGGAGCTGCAGAGAGTACCCTTCATCTACTGTAATTACGTTCCAGCTCCCTCGGAGCTGAGGCTCTTATTCACTCCTAGCATTATCTGCAGACTAATCTAGTCGGCTGGAATGGAGGTAAAAATGCCTCCAAAGAGCTATAGTAAGCTCTTCTCTGGCTCCAAAGCCAAGTTAAAGAACCAAATTGTTTTGCGATGGTCAGAGAAAGGCACGGGAGGAAGGAGAGATGGATCGTATGGCAAAGGTGAGTGTTTGCTGGCCCTACAGACAGGGGTTACTTTCAGACAAATCCATGAATCCCGTTTTCTGCAGAGACACCACGTCTCCTTCAGCCTCTGGTGTGCTCCCATCCATTCCCAGAGGATGGATACACAACAGACATCTTTGTAAACTTTTAAAAAAGAAAGCCTTCTCCCAGTGGGACCTGGTCAGACGATCTCCCCAGGTTGCTCCTCCACACTTCAGTGAGACCTGACACAGTACTACAAGGCAGTAGGTGTCAAAACACCACTGGCTTTTTGAATGTGATGGGAAGGCTTAGCTGTTTCCAGAACTTTTGTTCTAAATATCAAAGCGAAATACAGAACAAGCCTGATTTAATCCTGCAGAGGCTTCCAGGCAACTTCATTTTTCCTAAAACCCAATTCTGGGTAACTGTGTACGTCAACACCCTCTAAATCCATTTTCTGATTATGTTATTTTCTCCAAGACCTTCAAATTATAACGTTGCTGTTATAATTTTCCCTTCTGTTTCCCTTCAACATAACTACATTCCAGAAGGACATCAACATTTCCCGCCTCTCCTGTTAAAAACACACAGTTTTATACTCCCTCCTTGCACAGACGGGACTGCAATCCTCTGCTCAGCCACAGAAAAGATGCATCCCTCCTGGGCTGTCCTCCCTTACTGGTGACACTGGTGGCAGTGATGGGACAGGACGATGGCAATCTGTTCTGGCACTCACAGCAAGGGCTCTCCAGCAACCACAGCACGAGCTACGGTTGCCAGCAAGCCTGAAACGCCGACCACTGCTTCTTATTCAATACTGCTACAGGTTCCTGCTAGATTAAACCTGCAAAAATCTGTTTGAATGTTGCAACCACATTTTGCCCTTGCTGGGGGGACACACCTGTGAGCAACAGCCCACCCCTGTGAATTCCAGCCATGCCTGGCACACACGGGGTTTAACTGCAGCAATCTGGGAAGTGAGACATCACTCCCCAAAGCCTCAGTTCCCAAAAGGCCACCCAATACCTGGGCTGCCAAAGGTCCTGTGTTTTAATTAAGTGTTAAATCTAGTTATTTATGTTTTTTTCTAAACCTAGTAAGATGTTTCTCCTTCCCACAGCACCGTCCCCCTTCGCTGGGCTGTAATTCAGTAAGGAGAACAGTTAATTAAGTTTGAACAACAGTGTCTAATGACTTCTATTTAAAGCTATTCATAAAAAAATATTACAAGCCCTGAGAAATTACCTGACTTTGGAAGCTAACATGGTACCTTAAGAGAATAAAGCAGTGTAGTCCTGCTCACTCCCACTTCGTAGACATATCTTCTACCCCAAGCAGAACAGCGGAGCGAGGCATCCGCTACTGCCCGACGAATGCTTATTTTAAATTTATGTCATAATGAGAACACCATAAAAATAACAAAAATGTCCCTGGATGCAGGGATCAAAGCAAGTACCGGCAGCATCACTGTTAAGCGCAGTTGCATTTAAAACACCCTTCAGATGCAGGAATAACTCAGCTGCTTCTAACCTGCGCGGAGCTGTGGCCTCCAGGAAAGAGAGACAGAGAAGCAAAAAAGGTCCTGAAGAGATGGGAAATACAGAGGAGACAACAAAATGAGAGAGTGTAGAAAACCAGAGAGCCATCCAACCGACACGAAATCACCCAAACTCTCAGCAGGAGAAGGCAATCCCACCGCAAGAGGCTTGAAAAAGGGACTGAGGATAAGAACGGAGGGTTGGCTGTTCTCTTCGACATCTGTACGGATTAATGCCTACATTCATCTCTAATATTGAAGAATATGGACCGAGGTTACACTGAGACGTGGTGGTGTAGGGCCACTTCCAGCCCCTGCACCAGAGAAACTCCAAGAGTTAAACACACACAGGGATTTAGACACGTTACCGGTAGACGATAAATACTGGAATTAACAAAGAAATTAATAAGAAGGCTGTTCAAATATTAGCCTAATTTAGCACAAAAGAGGAGATCTAGTGCGGTATTAACCTCAGACAGAGCCTTTAAAAACACATCCTGGAAGATATATGCTCACTACGCCCACTCACCAAAGCATCTCTAATGAGTTTCCTCCTACCTGGTAGCTTGGGTCTGGAGGGAAGCCCTCAAGGTAACTTGCTTCCTTGTCATGCCTTTTGCCTAATACATAGACTTGGAGTTGTTAGAATTGGAAAAGAGAAACGTTATTTTTCTTATTCTTGTTGGCAGAGAGGAAGTGACAAAGACAACTATCCATCACTGCTCTTCATGAACTTCCCACAGCCACGGTGCAAGGATCACACCCAATTTATTCTCTGCGCAGCCCTAATAACAAGGGCTCTGCTCTGGCTCTGCTCAAGCCAAGTCTTGCCAACAGCATAAACAGAAACACCAAAACGAAGCCTAGTTCCATCCTCCTTTTTGAAGTCAGCAAAGGGGCCTGCTGAAGGGAGTTCAGCCTTCCCCCAGAGAGGAGATGGATTCCACCAGTCCCCCTGATGGGGACACATTATTTACCTCCTCGCTGTCAGAGCCATCCTGGTGCCAGTTCCCCGCACTGCTCTCCCCGTGACTTGGCAACCTCACCCACTTCATAAAACCATCTGAAAGCTCCCTCATACCACACCTCTTATCCTCAGAGGATCATGAATCACCAAGGCAGGATAATATTTGAGGACCCGAAAGTACTGAAGTTGTTAAAAAAGGAAATCAGCTTTAAAATTGGATGTGTGTACCAGCAGGCAGGGAACGAGCAACATTGTAGCCTGACTCCAGAAGGTTTTCAGGAGTGATCCAGAGAATACGAGGCCCCTAAAACTTATTTCCAATGTGCCAATAAAACTAAACAAGAAACAATAAACCCCCAGGTGAAAAAAATACTAATACAGAAAACCATTCCTCTCTTACTTAGTAGAATCCACTAACATTCTTAAGGAAAAAAAAAAATATCCTTGAGGATTAGGCTTATTTGGATTTTCAAAGCCTCTGTGACAAAGTACTGCCAAAGAGGCTACCAGAAAACTGTCTGAGCAGCGGAGCCAGGGCTAGAGCGCTATTACGAATCTAGACGTTAACCGGATGCAATTAAAAAAAAGGAGGTGTAACACATGATCAATATTCAACGTAGCAAAAGATTACACTGGCGTCCCCCGAGGACCGCTTTTCTCTAACATGTTCCTCAGCTCTTTGCATAGGAGAGCGAGGCGGGATGCGGCGAGACTGCATATGGCGTTATCGGTCTGGGGGACGCTGAGCTGACCTTGGCTGCTTTGCCTCTTAGGAGCACTAAAACGCTTCGTCTTCAGCGCGGAGCAATCGCGGAAGAGGTTCACTTGCTTTAGTTACCAAAAATATAAAACCAGCTGTTTAGCAGTTAAGGAAAAACCTAAGAGAAAGCACAGAATAATGAAGATATTTACTCTTTTCTTGCAAGATGTGAGGGGAAATGGTACCCAGAGGAACTGAATGGCAATTTTAAATAGATGTGAAAACCCCTTTTCTCAAGCCCTGAATTGACCTCTGGAGCTCACGGTCACAGGCTGCCTCTCAGATCGAGAGTTCAGAAAAGTCCAAAACTGGATTAGATACATTTGCAGCAAGCCAGTGGTGAAACACATTTACCAAAGCTTATGAAAAACATCTTTTTTAAAGACACTGTGGTAGTTTCTTAGGCAGGGTTACACCACAACATGTTTTGAAAACTGAAAAGAAACCATCTTTCTATGTTTGAACGAGCCTGAACCCTTCCTCTAACTTGCCAATAAAAATGAACACTTCAGCAGCAACTTGCTTGCCAGAACTGGAGCACCTTGAGGAACCAGCAGAGTCATTGCTGCTCCCATTTCACAGATGGGGAATGTCACTGAGTGACGCAGTCGGGGGATTCCTGGATTTTCTGGCTGCGTGGTTGCCAACAAGCTGTGCTATCTGCTGACCACCAAGAAACCAGCACAGCAGCAGAGCAAATCTCTCTGGTGAAGAGGAGGCACATCCTCAGCCCCTCACCACCCCATCCATGGCCCACATCCAGCTTTGCACTGCGGTGGGGGACTCCCCAGGGAGCTGCACACTCCAGCAGCCTTCCCGGGAAGCATCTTTGTAGTTACCCTGTGCATATTCCAAACACAATGTACAGGGTAATTTTCCAAACCCAATTCTATCAGCTCACTCGATTCCCTGCAGGTATTTGCAGGCAGCAGGCTCAGGATGAGCAGAAGAGCTGTCATCCAACTTGGCCAAGACATCCAGCCATGCCCCTTCGCACTTTTCACGCCAGGTTGCACACAAAGGTGGTGCTCTGAGGTTGAGCCTGTCAGCTCTGAAGCAACTGTTCAACCCAGTATACGGGTGGCCCAGGAAAGCCTGACCTTCATGGTTGCCTCTTCTGTGTCAAGCCAACCCTGTGGCCAGCCACCAGTTGTCTCCACAATCCAACCCCTCACTTCTCTCCAGGTGACCATGTCTGCTTTCCAAATGCTCTTCTGCCAGACACGCGTCCTCCCACTGAGCTCCAATGTCTGCACACATTTGCTTTTACGACTTAAAAAAATAAATAAATTTAGAAATGAATTTAACTTTAAAACCTGTAAAGGCTTGAGGAGTCCCTAGAGTGAAAGAGGAGGAGGGAAGGGGGAACCCAGGTTAATAAAAGCTGTTAATTAGAGTCAAATTTGCTGCTTAATGTGTCAAGAACTAGTGAGTTACGAGTTAATCAACCGTTTGGAGTTCCTTGGGAGAGCAATAAACCTGAAGCCTGAAAATGGAAGGAGAAGGACAAGGTCACAGCCTTCAAAGAAGGTGTCTTTTAAAATCACTTAACCCTAAGGTTCAAGCTGGGAGCATCCTCAAAGAGGTCGGGGCTTCCCCCGTTCCGAACATCCTGCCATATCACTAATCATCAGCACTCCAAGCCTTTCACAGCACGGCCAGGTTCAGAGGTATTTCCTTTTTCATCCTCACTAGTTGGGGCTTCTGTAACGCGTGACAAAAGGCACAGAAAAGATCGGTAACTCTTCCAACCCTTGATTTTTTGTTTCCGCTGTTCCCTTTTCAAAGGATGTTGCAAAAGCCTAAAGCAAAAGGCAAAAAAGAAACATGGACGAGCCGGAGAGTATCCACCAAGCCCCGAGTTCAGGATCCTGCATTCCTTGTGCGAGAGCCATGAACAACATCTCTCTACACCACGCAGTGAAAGGAGCTCGCACAGCAGGAACTGCCTTAAAGAATAAATTAATAAAAACAGCAGAGAAAAGAGAGTGAATAAAGCCTGTCAAGAAATGAAGGGTTTTGGAGATTGAGCATTTCCCACATTTTAATGCATCTAGGAGATAGAAGGCAAATGATGGGTGATTTTCTTTTGCCATTGAACTATGGAAAGATTTAATCTATTTTCACTCCAATTTACTCTTTGCAAGTCTAGCCTAGATGGAGTACATTCTTCTTCCCTGCAACACGCTAGCCATCATTACCCTTTCTCTCTGATTGCGAAGAGAAGAAAAGCTGCAGTTGCTATGGGATCTCTGCCATCACCCAAGAGCTTTCCCAATGGGGGGAAAAAAAAGGGAGCCAGAAGATAAATATTTATAGCGCAGGATTCCACCAGACTTTCAAACTTCTGCTAAAGCAGGAGGCATTAAAAACATGATTTTTTTTTTTTTTTTGATTGAGGCATGGCAGTTATGAACCCCATAGCCAAGCATACACCCAACTCCAATGAAGTTGTTAATCCATGAATATTGTTCATCACTCAGTGGCGGTTCAGCTGGGGCATCTCAGTGGTGGCATGAAGGTTGCTCCCAGCTCAATGGGGCACAGCGAAACTGGACATGACTCAGTGAGGGCACCGTGGTGGACCATACCTTCTCTGAGCTTGCCACCACGCCCTGCATTCCTCTTCTCTTCCCTGCATTCTTCTTCCCTGCACAGATGCTGCTCGAAGTTATCAAAAGAAAAAACCTTTCCCTGGGAGGCTTCTTCTCCTGCTTTGCAACCTCTACTTAGTTTAGGGGGCAAATGTGCTATCTGACTGTTGTGGAGACAACATGGACTCCTGAGGTTGGGACTTGGCACAGAAAGGAAGAGGAACAGATGTTCACAGATTTCATTGCAAAATATAATTATCCACAGTTTTGAACACCACATACAACATATTCTTGTAAACGTAAAACAATGGAAAGTGCCCTCTGTGTCCTTGTGGACATCTTGGGTGTTCCTCCAGCTCTCACCTATATTTTTCATACTGCAACATCTCAGCCCTGCAAGCAGCAGCCTTTGGAAATGTGGGGAGCACAGAGGATTGCTTCACACACTGCAAAGCATTCTTTTGAGGGCTAATTTTCTTGTTCCTCTACAACATCCAGGTCCTGGGGGAAAGCAGAGCCCAAAGGCAGCCCTGGATAAAAAGATTAGTTCCTTCTGCATTAAGATGCTTGTAATGATTCAGCAACTTAAAGCCATCTTTCTACCAACAAGGAGCCTTTGTGGCTCCTCTATAAGCCGATAGTTCAGTGACAAATAAAATAAAAGAATTTGACAGAAGTCATTACCACCTACAAAGCTGTTGTACATTTGCGAGTACAAATGGGTCAATTGTGCCCAAAACTTGCAGTTCTATTCAGCTGGGAGAACAATCCCCATCCTTCTCTCCGAAAAGAAATTTTGCCTTCCCTAACAAGCAATTCACCTGAAGCATCAGCAGTTAAATGGGTAAGAGCAAATGCAGTGTCAGCCGCAGCTCCTGGGTACCACTGTCACTTCCCAAAACGCAGGTGAAATGCACCGAGGACAACCAGATCTCCTCATCGGGAGAGCGACCAGCCATCTCCTGTCTGACACCTGTAATATTTCAGACTCCTTTAAAACCAAGCACTTCCAATAAACTCCAGGAGCAATCAGTCCTCCGCCCTTGCTGAAAACTGTTGCTGCACAGAGGAAAATAAACTCCAGAATATCTCGACAAGTAGTTTAGGGTCAGAAATTTTTCATTTCTAACAATTAGTAGAGAGTCTTTGCGTACCTCCTTCAGCAGCCGCCGAGCGCGGAGGGAAGTGGAGAGGGTCACAACCTTAATTCTGGACACAAATTGGCTGCTGGTTCTCCGCTGCCGAAAGGGGGAGAGGAGGTTACGGCCAGGGAGTAATGAGCGAGATTACAGGGCAATCAGGGAACGCCAACGTGAGCTGGAGAGACATGCCGGAGGCAGGGAAAACATTCCTGAAATTAAACCCCTATTGTTCACCTCCTCTCTGCCTCGGTGGATAATCCACCAGACTCCGAGCTCCTGCCAGGAGCCAGTGTGAATAATTTCAGGGCTTTTTTCCTACCTGTCGGTGATGCAGCAGTCTATGCACGCACCAGCTTTCCACCTCTTTCAGCCATACATGCGGGAAGGTAAGTCGTCTGTAATCCCTGCGAATATCCTTTTCCTTTCCCCTTTTCCCAGTAAAATCTATACAGTGTTTTTTTCAGGATGAGGGGGTGCAAGCTGCCCTGCTGAGACCTCCCGAGCACAGTACATTGTGCATCATTAGAGCGAGGTTATTAACAGGATTATGGGGGCAACGCGACTACCAGCTGGTTGGAGGATGATGTTTGAAAGCAAGGAAGGCAAATACAAATTTGCAGAGGAAACACGCTCCATTTGTGCAGTGAATTAGCGTTTCCTTCCTCCAAGACAGACTGCGCAGAGCCCCACACCTGAAGATAACCCAGGTGGCAGCAAAACCCCTTTCCAAAGAAGGCTGTGGGACCAGAAGTATGTGAAGATGGCAGGATGAGTCTCCTCAGTGGACATCTAACCCGGCTTCCACATTGACATGTGCTGTATAAAAACACAAAGACAGAAGGAACTGCCAACTCCAGCTCTCAACACCAGAGACTGTGTAAGAATTTGGGAAATACCGTGTTGGAACTAAGACAATGAGCTTTGAGCTCTTAATTCAAAAGACTTTGTGTAAGACTGTAATGGCATGTATTATATACCATACACTGTGATGCTAAATATATCCATGCCCACCGAGAACAGCAGCAATTCGATTCCAGTTCTATCTTCTCAACCACTATGGATATCAACTCTTGCTTCCTTCTTCTCCTTAACGCTGCTGTAAAGTGCCTGGCACAAATCTACCTCGAATGCAATTACAGAGGAAAATACATTGCATTAACTTATATGTCTGGCCTTCCCTTGCTTTTTCTGTCTTACCACTATTCTTTCCCTCTTTTCTCCTTCCTTTTTAGTATGGCAGTTTGGTTTCTAGTTTTCTCCTCAATTCATCATCTTTGTCCTTCTTTTCTTTCGGTATTTCACCTATTCCTTTATTCAAGCCCAAAGTTGATTGCTTTCCCTCTTTTTTTTTTTTTTTTTCCAAGTTTGATTGATTTATTCTGCACTCACATAAATGATTTTATACAAAGCATATAAACTGTAGAACTCCCTGCAGAACACCGTAAGCACTGCTGCCCTCCGTGTAGGAAAAGGGGGAGGAAAAATAGTGAAGTTAACAAAGTGCTAAATTAAGTAAGAATCTCTTACATCATACTTTGAAGCTTGCCAAAATCTGACTCTTCAGATGTACTGCAACAGCAACTCTCTAAGACCCGGGTTCCTTCGCAGGTAAAAATCTTTATACTTCTATGTCAGAGAGGAAAAGAAATACAGATTTTCCCAGCTGCTGTGGCAGGGACCTGGGGATGAGGTAACCTTTCAAACCACTGGGCCTCAAGTCATCAGCCCGTGGCTCCTGCGTGGCACCCAGAACGATGCGATTGCACTTGCCTACTCTGGAAAAGAAAGAGAAAGAAGATGAGGGAACGTATTTATTTTTCATATCTCATCTGAAACACCTGCAGGACTTCAGGCAAGTGATCTCCATTGAAATTCATTGTATTGCTCAATCCATCCTCTCTTAATTTATCTCATGAAACTCTTTAAATGGTACCCAGGCTATAGGCTGGCTCTCTACAGAGATGGGAATTACATCCCTAATTACAAGATATGGAACTGCCCTAATAATAAGTACCGTGCTCAAGAAGTCCCCACCCAGGGGGATGAGTTTTGACCTCTTTTAACAAAGACTGGAAAACAGTTGATAAGAACATTAAAGCAAGTCACTGCTCCAGAAACCAGGCGGTCGCTTGCCCTAAGCATTCTGGCTGCAGAAATCAGCTTTTCAAGCACATCGCATGAGTCAGAATTGGTGACAGTCCCCTGTCCCCAGTGCTATGACAGAGATTTGGGGTAACAGCATATGGAGGTGTAGAAGGGGAACTAGAAAGGCAGATGGTTTTACCTCTCAGTATCCACTTGTTTTACCCCACACACCTCTAGAATTCCCAGGACAAGAGAGCAACTCAACAGGTCCATTCCAGGCATCGCTAGAGAAATTAATCTGAATTTTTAACACATCTTCAGAATGAGCCTTCACAACCCCTGGAGATGAATGGCTCCTCTACAAAACGCACCCTACCCCAAAAGCTGTCATTATTGCTCCTCACATTTCCTTTCAAACAGCACCTCTTGCCCTGTGAGCATCCTCCCTCCGCACATTGGCAGCAAAACACTGCAGCGATCTCTAACCGGGGACGTGTTTTCTTCTCCAGCACAGATTCCAAGTATTTAACAGCAAACCTTCAATTATCACTGCACATGACCGTAAAACTTGCTCAACTGGAAACATTCAGCTATTTCTAACCTTGCCTTCAGTCGTCTTCTTTCTTTTGCCCCCAAAGCCATCTAAACCAGTATTCTCCTGGAACCTCTGCGCAGCCTGCCGAGCACAAAGTTAAACCATAAGTCAAAATGATTAAAGTTATATGGAAATATATACATCTCCTTCAACACAGTCCTGGGAACCTGGCTCCTAACGGGACATCACTACACATTACTCATAAGGCCGAGACATGTGGCATTTCCCAGAGAACCCGCACGTTCTCCGTTTTATGCCGGGTGACTTGTAAGAGGCAATCACTCTTTTCCTTTTGGGGCTGTGCCTTCCATACGCATAATTTGAGTCCTTAAAATGAACCCCCTCGATCTGGATTCCACCTGCTTGGGAGAAAAAAAAATAAAAACATCCAAAAAAAATATCTTGGAAATATATAGCAACAAGAACCTGGCAGGACAAACTCACACTCCCACTGTGCCAAATTGCAAGTTTAGTAATTCTGTTTTCTTCCCGCTGAGAGGAAGGTGTCATTAGCTGCTGTATTTAGAGCCACAGAAAAGGTTCTTGGAGCAATCCCCAGCCTGTCTCTGAACCAGGTGGCTGATGACCACGGGAGCTCTCTGCAGCTGGGGACCTTCACCTTCGTCTTCCTGCAGTCACCACTTCAATTTTAACAGAAAGGAAATAAACAGGGCAAGTGGCACGACATGAAGAGAAGCCCTCAGGCTACATCATCCTCCTGTGGGCTGACACTCATCCTGGCATCAGGGCCACTTTAAAGTCCCCGCGCTGCATAAATCACTCTCAGGTGCTTTTAACTCAAGAATAGCTTTCCTTCTGGGAGAGGATTTCTCCTCTAGGCTGGTCTCTGTGGAGCACCCATTGAACCAAATCCTCATTTCTGACGATTAATATAACAATTCAAAGAATCATCCTCTTACTGTGAGCCTTGGAGAGGAGCACAAAGGCCTTAGAAATGTCCTGGAATCACACACACGTGCACCTGGGCTTCAGCCTTGGCTGCTGGCAACAACCCTACACGCTCTAGAGAACATCAGCCCATCTGATCAGAAGACCTTCTGCAAAGGTGCCCATCCACTGTGGTGGCTTTGGTGGCAGCACCGTGCGGCAGGGAGAGAGAACAGCAGAGCATGGTTGCGTTTGCTCGATGGGATTTCAAATAAATAGAGGTACAAACCCATAACTGTAGGTGGGCTTCTTGATGCATGTAAGGAGGAGGGGAGGGGGAAGGTGAGGAATTGCCCCTTTCATGTGGTGACCGAGGGTGGGAACGCCCTGCTGTGTCCAGATTTGTTTGGGATGGTTGAACTGAAGACCACCTGCGCTGCCTGAGAATTGGGAAAATCTGTGAAGAATTCATTATTTAGAAGATAGCTGTCCAGAGGCAAATTGCCTGGAATTCATTAAAGGGAGAAATCCCAGCTCCCTCTGGCAGTCGCCTGGCACAGGCCGATTCCACTGACACAAATGGAGGGGAAAAAAAAAAAAAAATCACTTTCATTTCTAATTAATCTTCTGGTATATAATATTTTTAATTAGGGGGAAAAAAATAAAAGCCAAAAAGGAGCCAAAAGCAAGGCAGGAACCCCGGGCATCTTGGCTGCGGTTCAGGCCTCATCCTCTATAAATCTGGAGGTGAACCCTGCAGCCTCCTACTCCCCTCCCCACGGTGTGACCCAAGCCCCCGCAACCCTTCCCCACTCTGGAGACAAGGAGCAGGACCACAAAAATGCTCAGGGGGTTGGAGCACCTCTGCTATGAGCACAGGCTGAGGGAGCTGGGGTTGTTCAGCCTGGAGAAGAGAAGGCTCCGGGGAGACCTAATAGCAGCCTCCCAGTACCTGAGGGGGGCTACAGGAAGGCTGGGGAGAGCCTGTTTACAAAGGCCTGCAGTGACAGGATGAGGGGCAACGGGTTTAAACTGAAGAAAAGCAGATTTAGATTGGATATTAGGAATAAGTTCTTTACAATGAGGGTGG
>JAOXNO010000070.1:2576111-2592223 GCA_028565335.1 Limnodromus scolopaceus
CAGGTTGCCCAGGGAGGTGGTTGAGGCCCCTTCCCTGGAGACATTCAAGGTGAGGCTCGACGAGGCCCTGGGCAACCAGGTCTAGTTGGGGGTGTCCCTGCTGACTGCAAGGGGGTCGGACTAGATGACCTTTGGAGGTCCCTTCCGGTCCAGATGATTCTATGATATCTGGCTTTTTACCCCGGAAAAGAAAACCCAGGCAAAGATTAGCAGAGAGGGAAAGGTGTTCAAAGATGCCTTGGATAGAAACGAAGCAGACTCTGTTGGACAAAGCATAGACAAGACAAGCAGAAAGGCCCAGGGACAAGGAGATCCAACCCATCCATTGTCTCTTCAAAATAAATAATAATAATAATAATAATTTCATTCCTCAACCCTAAAATTTCCTAGCCCTTCTGTCTCCTTCTAACGTCTTTCTTCCCTGCATTCATTATTAACACCACTGGGGGTACAGACTTGCACTTTGGTTTCTGAAAAATTAATTCAATGATTAAAATTTCAGTCCCTGAGTGATGGAAGCAGCTCAGGCAAGCTGGAGATGCCCCTTTACAGTTTGAAGGCCTTTGGTATGCTGCCCGCTCGCCCCCTGCATGAGAAACCTCCCTGTAGATCCAGCTCAAGGGGGAAGCATCTGGTAGGAAAATCTGGTAGGTGTTTTGAGGTTGATCAAGTCCTGCTTTTGTGAAGAAGCCACTTCCGCTGAGCAACCTGGTCTAGTGGGAGGTGTCCCTGCCCATGGCAGGGAGTTGGAACTGGACGGTCTTTAAAGTCCCTTCCAACCCAAACCATTCTATGATTCTATAATACTTTATCAACATTCAATTCAGTCCAGACTGAACCCCAGGTTCTTCCAAGGCTCAAGTACTCACGGCTTTCTACACAATCCCCTGGGTAATAAAAAAATCTTCAAATCTAAATATTAATCAACTCTGTAGGTCTATTACTCGTTGGCAAGCTGACTGTAGGCTGAGAGACTTCCAGCGTGGCTAATAAATCTTCCATGACAATGTGCTTTAAAATGAAAGAACGGCAGAGGAAGGCCCTCAAAGACAGACACCTTCTTGACTCACAAACAAGGTCTATTTTCTCATCTGCACCCATGTCTAATAGTGGAAAGAGCAAGAGCCAAGAAACCTGCGAACTAGCAAGGAAAGGGTGCCAGGTTACGCAGCACCCACCCCTTGGGGGGCAATTTCTCCCCATTCCGGAGGGGAAGAGACCCCCACTGCAAATTCTGTACCAGCTCAGGAAGGTCCTTTCCCAGCTGCAGCAGAGCAAACCCTTCCCATCAGCTCCGGACCAAAGGAAGAAGCAAGCAAAAAGCCTGTGTAATTCTCCACCCTCAATTCCTGGCACTCTTAGTTTTGTTTATTTTAAAAACAAACGTGAGAGAAGTCAGAGCTCTGAGCAGCACACGGAGCTGAGGAGCTCAGAACCCTTCTCCAGATTTAGATAGAAGGAGGAGGAAGGGCTGGATATAAACTTACAGATACTGGCATCATTCCTAAGGTGCTAAAAAATGGTAAAATAGAACAAACACAAACAATTAAGACTGCCTTTTCCATGGCGCTTTACTGAGTAAAAACCCAACTAAGACTTGAAGCAGAATAAAGACGGCAAACTCCTCCGTCCCTGGGAAGCAGCATCTTTCCATTCACGTATCAGCATCAGGCTCAGAACGTGGTGGGAACCCAGGGCAGTGTTGGCAGGACACTCTCCATCAGCCAACACAGCGCTGCTGGTGATGCTGCCATGGGGATGAGGAAGGGATGAAGAGGAAGGGGGAGCGCTGGGAGGAACTCTGCTGAAATTCCTCTGCAGGCAGAAAAATAGCAAAGCTCTGAAACCAAGAGCTGACTTTCTTCCGAAGCACCAGGGTTAGTGACAGCCCACGTGGCACACTGTTGGGGTCGTGACAACTACAGGAGCACCGAATGCTCACTCAGAGGCAACACCCGGACTCAGACACTGGGTGTTTGCTCCTGAAATATTTTACCAGAGCAATGTTTCTAAAAACTCTACTATATCATTAATCTGGGAGAAAACCCTAGAAGAACCCACGCTGTATATATCACCATCACAGTGCAACCAGGAACAGAAACCAACACAAGGAAACCTACTTTTTACCACATTGACTGAAACTTTGTCAGGCAAATGTGCAAAATGCTGGTTGCTTGGAAAACTCACTGCTTTTCTTCCTGAAGATGCAGCTCTGTGGAGGTTTTAGAATACACAGGCTTTTACGTGCTGTTAACTCTTGAGGTTACTCTGAGCTGAGAGCCTTCAGCTCCATGGTCCTATATCTACAGGACAGACAGACCATCAGTACCTGCAATATTAGCAAATTAGGTTTTCCTGAGCCTGGGGCTATTAAATTTCCCCCTCCAAAAAGGCTCCAGGGCAGAATACATCCCACCTCATGGCAGCGTTGGCTCCTGCCTCATGACACCGACAGAGCCGAGAGGTGACGTGCTGGGACGCACGGCCCCGACGCTCCGCGCAGAGAGGAAATGGAAGTGCTGGAACAAGCACTTTGGCACAGCTTCTTGGCTGGGCTAAAGGTTTATTCCTGGGATGCTGCTTTCCTGCAGACTAAGGAAAATTAAATTTAGCACTTTGCAAATAAATAGGTTAAGGCTGAAAGGACACTATTTAGGAATTTACTGCTTACAGCAGCCTCGGAGATTATAGATCCATCACTGTCTATTACCTTGCTAGTTACTGCTTCCACTCTGTCCATCTTCCCCACTTACAGAGTGGTCCTTTCATCAGGTCTTTTACTGTTCCAGCTTGAAACTGTCATCACTCTAATGGAATTATATGAAGAAAAACAACTTTGGGCTGCAGAGACTCTGCCAAAAAAGCCAAGGACATCTCCTGTGCTTTCCCAGGACAACGCAGTGAGATTCTTGCCTGACGGAGATCTTGCACAGGTCTCTGAGAACCTCCTGGTAGATATGGTGATGGACAGCTGTCTACACACGTGTCCGAAACCTCCGGGCCTCCCTGTGACTGTCGGCTGGGCCCTTTCAACACCCAGAAACACAGGAGTTTTCACAGGGACCAGCAAACCAACAGCTGAGTGCTAAGATTCATCACAGCTACATCGCACATGGCACGAGAGCTCATCACTGAAGGCACCAATGTGGTTATAAACCCCCATCTCATGCCGTGTGTACCTCTTCTGCTGCCTGCTTCATATAAAAATCACCTACAAACAGTCCCTTCTCCAGAGTCGGGTACATCCCAGAAACACAAAGTGACAGCCAGCACATGCAACGCTCTCCAGAGCCTTCCATTAAGGCAGACAAACCCTTCAGTTTAAGGTTGAAATTTGTCAGCTCCACAGAACGTGGCTGCGAGAGATCCACCGTTACCAGCCACCCGCTCTGGCTGAAACCGAATACAGATTAGGGACAAATTAAAATTTTTTTAAGCTTCAGTTTGATATATCCCCTCCAAGATCCAGACAGACAGGCCTGCATTCTTCTAGGAGCTAATGATGCCATCAAAAGACAATCTTGGGAGTTACCAAAGCTGGAGGTCATCCTTAGCTCTCAAACTCCCCGCTTCCCCTGGGGAGGAGAAAGCAGCAACGTGATTTAGCTCTGAAGCCTTCCACGATAGATTTGATATAAGATACCATTCTGCGCTTCTTCCTCGAAGGGTGTTCTCATGCTCTTGGCAAAAAAGAAAATACATTAAATCCAAAGTCCTGACATAGTTACTAAGTCACCTGCTTTTACCACAAACATTCACATGGGGCAGAATGAACATTTTTTGTACATGGAGTTGGGATGATTCACGTATTAGTTTGTTTGAAGCAAATGTGAGAACAGGGTAGGTTTTTCGCCATTTCCATGTATAGAAATAAAGATAGTTGATACATTATTAAACCCTAACATTAATCTGTATCCATGTTAGAGATTAACTCCTTAAGTTTACAGGATGTAAAGAGTGGAGCTGCGAAAACTGTAGCAAGGGGTAGGACTCTACCAGAGTCACCGCCGCCGTTCCCCGTAACAAAGCTCTCCAGAAGGATTTCCAGTTCATTGCTGCTTTCTGTCACCGCTCCGCAGACCCAGCACCATGACAAGGACACCAGGAATAATAGATTCATCCTGCAACACTGACAGGAGCCGTGGTGATGCGGGGAGCCTGCGTGGCACCTCGTGGCACCGATGCTGTGAAGTGCATCAAATATTAAGAAATGCCACGACTGAATGCTTGATGCACTTCTAACCCTTTCCAGCTGCCTCCAAACAGAGGTGGGATGCCTTGGAGCAAAGCAGAACACTCACAGCGGTTATTATTTTCTGCTTTCCTACAAGTGGTTGCTCAAAAAGAAGCTGTAGGAGACCTCTGTTTAGGTAAAGGTCTCGGGGAACACCTGAACACAGCAGAGGTGGGATCCCATGAAGAAAAGCTGCTTTGAAACATGGGCTCTTATCTTTAACTGGCAAGCCAGTTTGAGAGAAAGCGTATTAACTGGTTTATGCAACACTAACTTCATGGGTAAGAACCATGTAGTAATTGAGCATTTAGACTTGGAAGTGTGGAAGCAACACAAGGATGACAGAGGAATGCACGGCTGTGAGATCCCAGCTCCCACCTCACCACTGATGGTGACCCTTTGGCCACTAAAGGGGACCTATGACCATGACACCCACCCTCTGCTCCTCACTGTTCCCCTTCTACATCCGACCTCTCTCATCGGCCAGGTCCTGTGGGAAAGGCCAACCACCTTGTTATCCAAAAACTAATTTAGTGTGGAACCTTTTAACTCTGAAATCCTGGCTGAGGGCACAACACAAGCGTTTATATTCACAACAAACAAAGGAGAAGACCTTTATACGAGCTCAGATCGTATGGGGACTCTTCAGATGGGGACAACAGATGTCCCAAGACCATTCCTACCATGGGAATCTTTTTGTTCTGTTTCCATATTTGTGAAGAGGGTTTTATATGCACAAACACCCCCCTCTCTTCCCTCACTAATTATATTTCCTCCCTGGAGATCAGACAATCTTTTGCCCCAGTCAAGCACAGGTGGTAGCTATAACTCCTGAAGCAAGAGATAAGTCCTAATTATATTTGCATTTAAACAACGTGCTGCTTACTCCAGAAAGGAGAGAGGCAGAGGCTGCCACCGGCTCTGGCTGGTGGCTTTATGCAGGCTGAGCGGTGCTGCTGGGACCTGGGGCTCTCACATGCTGGTGGGTGCTTTGGTGGATATCACCAGCTGTACCTCACCTCAGAATCATCTGCTGGAGCTGACTGCTTTTCCTAGAGGTCTGTGCACAAACCTGTGCCTGGAGCAGACAGGGAAAAGGTGAAGGGGTGGTAGAAAAGCTATCTAGCTATCTCCAGCTCCCTCAGTGATGCCCTGACTCCATGGCCTCTGCACCATCCCTCAAGTCCTCACAGCCAGCTATGAGGAGGCTTCAGTGATGTCCATGAGGAATCACGAGTGGTCAAAGGAGCTTTTTGACACCCATTTCATGTGTGCAGCAGCCAAACCTTTGTATTCCCCCATCGCCCAGACTCAAAGGCATGGCCTTTTCCTTCAAGGGATGCAATCACACAGGCTCGAAGTAGAACACCTTTTGAAACGACCAGAGACTCAAATAAATAAATAAATAAAATACAATGAAGAGATTTAATGCCAGTTATAGGTGGTGGGTACCCACAGAAAAGGTGAGGAGCAGCTGTACCACCCCATGCCGACTGCAGCGTGTGTCTGAGGGACAACGTGCCGCATCTGTTCTCCTAGAACAAAAGCGCTGCTTCTATCTCCAACCTGCTCACACGCAGCCTCCCCAACCGCAGAACATTCTGAAAAGCTTCTCAAACCCCCCGTGGATGGCAACATCCTGCACGCGGGTGAGAGGGACTGAGAAATTTGAAAGGTCGAGTGACCTGGAGCCAAGCCCTGCGGCCATTTAGCACCAGAGTCGGGACTAAGAATCCAGGAGGGGTTTGCTGATGTCCCCCCTGCTTTATCCGTTATTTGATGGCGTTTTCATCTCGCGGTGCGTAAACACAGTCCTGTCAGCCCACACAGCCCTTTGTAAGCTGTTCAAACACAGCAGCGGGCAGACACGGACATCCTTCTCTCCTGAGACCCCCCGCGGGGAGAGCAGGCACAGCCAGCGACAAGAACAACTCTTCTTCAGCAAACTGCAATCAGGCGGGTACTGGGAGCACAGGGAGGGGCCAAAAAAATGGAAAGAGGTTTTTATTGCAGTAGGTAAGTCAGCCAGGATCTGCTCTGCCTCCTGTGACACAGTGGCAGCCTCTGTGCTGGGTGCTGGGTCACCTGGCAATGCCACATGGCCTGAGGTCCTACACCACACATCCCTCCAGGGCCACACATCGTGCTACACCAGCCCGGATGCTCTGGGTTAATTAAATTCTCATCGGTGACCTCTGCTCCATGTTGGTGTGCTTCATTCTCCCTAGAAAGCACAGGCTGTCTCTGCCATTTCATTAAATAAGAGATATTTTAATGAAGGAAAAAAGGATTTGGAGTGAGGTGAATCGCAAACTAATCAAAAAAAAAAAAAAAAAAGAAGTGTATTCCAGTAATTTGGTTACTTATTGTTATTGCAGCAGCTGTGGAAACATGCTGAGGTCCTTCAGCTGGGATGGCTACTGTGTCCTGTTGCTTGGATGAGGCCACGAGCAGCACCATCAGTGATGGTGGCTGAAATCACATGCAGAATTTGTGGAAATAACTTGAAAACCGCCTTTTTCAAGTGCCCAGCTCCTTTGCCAAGAGCGGGGGAGTGCAGAGGGAGAGGCAGAGCTCAGGGCAGCAATTGTGGGGAGGGAAATTGTGGGTACAGCCCCAGCACCACCACGTCCTTGGGGTGCGATGGAGCACGGGGAAGGGAAACGCAAAAGCAACTTGGTGGCCAGGAGCTGATGATTACGAAGCAAACAGGGAAAAGCAAACAACAGCCTGAATCTCAAATGGCATCTGTGAGCCAACCTTGCATTTTCTGCCCCAAAACAGGCCTTGCTTTTCAAAGTGAGGGGCTGCATATGTGCCCCATGGCATAACCCATCAGTCACTCCAGCAGAGAGGAAAGCCTGAACTCATCCCTGGTACCCGCTGCACCCATCAGCAAGACAAATCTCTGACCTTTTGTAGGGCTTCACATGTTCCATCCTCCCGCTAGTCAGGAAAGACTCAGTCACCAGAATAATTCTCCGGCATCATCAGCATTAATTACCTGCATGGCTGGGTCTACCCCGGCAGACTCACAGGCACAGCAGGGAACGGGAGCGAGCGGTGCCAACACGCTGGAAACGGGTATCGTGCCAGACCGACAGGTACCAGGGGAGCGTGTTCCCCAGCCCAAAGCTGCTCTGCGGTCCCCATCAGCACGGTCTCTTTATCCTCACAACAGTCTAATGACACTGGCAGGAGCATCCTCCCCCTCGTACAGATGGGAAACGGAGGCAGAGAAAGAGCATTAACTTTGCTCAGTTGGAACAAGGCTTCAGCCCAACCTCCTGAAGACTTGGAGCACCATCTTTTTGCTCAGAAATTCTGCAGTAAAAAGAAAACCTTCGGTTAGATCTCCCTCAATTTCACTATTCTTGAGGTGATGGGTTTAATTTGGAAACAAAACCCCAACCCTACCCTGCCCTAGGGGATAGGCAGTTATTTAGGAAGCTCACGCAGCAAGACAGACACTATGTTGGGAGGAAAAAAAGCACGAGAAAGAGCAGAACAAGATGAAGACAGCAGCAAGAATTAAAGTTAGGTCCTAACATGGAACAGGCCGCTACAACATGTGAAAGAAAACAATGCGTAGGAAGTTTAAACACAGGATTTGATGCTGTTAACACCACAGATTGCTCAACAGCTCCTGTTTTAGAGCTGCTGGTTAGTGCAACCCAAGATGGGTCCTTGCTGACCCTCCCAGGAATCCCAGCACAATCATCTGGCAGGAAGAAGCACCACGCTCGCAGGGCGACGGTGGGCGCTCCCAGAGCCGAGCAGAAATCAAGTCTCCAGCAACTACACGGGCAAATTGAAAACAAAATATAAAAATAAAATAACTTGTAATTAACAAGAACGAGGAGTTAACAGGGGCCTACAATCTCTAATCAATCTCTTGCTGCCTGGCCTGCTCCACCGATGAGCCCCATTGTTAGCTTTGATTGTGTGTGCAGGAGCGCGAGATGGCTGCTGGAAGAATAGCACTCCATCAAAATTGTGATTTCTTTCTCCTCTCGAGACTCATCAAGGGTGAGGAGGAGGAGAGGGGAGAAGATAGAGATGCAAAAAGAAACAAACAGCTAGAACATGCTTCTCGGAGATATTCTGCTGGGTTCAAGGAGGAAATAACTGGAACGGCAGGTATGCTGAGCAAGAGCACTCAGGGGAGTAAAAGTAACCCCTGTACTAACTGCTCTGCCTTTACACCGAAATGTACATCGTTCACTGGTGCGCCCGGCCAAACCGATGCTGGAAACTCAGACTGGGCTCTCTCTGCACATTTAACCACACAAGTTCTGTCTCCCCCTTTCAGCCAGCAGTTTGTCAGCATCACTTTGTGTTTGAAAAACAGCCTCCGAGGTCTTTCTTATTCAGTCCGGCCTCACCTCCCTCCCCAAGAAAAGAGAATTAAAACTATTACTTCTTGTCCACAGAGCTGCCCTATCCCAGTTTACACACCTTGTCAAGATAGAAGCAACAGGACGGCGGGGAACACGGGCGATGGAAGCAAAGGAAGACCGGGAAGTTAAAGGTGGTGTCTGTCCTTCCACTGCACCCTTCTTCCATATACAAAGCCTCTAGCCCTTCCACCACCCCCATGTTCTGCCTCTGCACCCATGGTGAACCTCACCAGGAAGTTTTCATATTGCCTTGAAGTTCGAGCGATCTGCAAAGCAGCTCTTGATTCAACTCCTTAAAGAGGTGTGCACCAACGAGCGTGTCTGCACGCTGGCTGTTAATTTAACGGGTTGCAGAAAAGCTGCTGATTTTATTACCGTATTCCCAATTCAAGAGGACACCAATAAAAGTTTTATTTTGCAGCATGGAGTGCAAGCTATCTCATGATGCTTCTGGTTTTGTTTGTTGTCTGATATCCTGGATATTCTCTTTCAAAGCATCAAACCTACCACCTTGGGGATGCTCTTCCATGAGCTACTGTGGGTGTTTGGGTTTCCATTTTATGATTCTGACAGAAAATAGCAACACAGGCAAGACCTGGAAGGAGACAGCATTCTGCGCTCTGCAGTACTGGGCTCTGAGGATATAGAAAATATCTGTCTAAAGGCAGTCTTTTGGTCAAGAATATTTATGAGTTCAGAAACATAACACCATTGTAACACTGGAAAGAGTTTGGTTGGTTTAACTTCCTCACCAACCAACTCAGACCCAAATAACTTATACACAAATTACTAAGGAATCTGAGCACACCTTTCTGAGAAAGTAGAGGAACCCAAAACCAGAAAAATCTCAAACACCCCCAGATTTGATGTAGCTGTTACACAGGACCACATCAATTGCCTTTTCAGTCCAGGATCCTATAAAGGATAATGGCCAGTGCCACGTTCACGCCATGATGGTAGAAACAGTTTATCTGATACACAGGGAATAATCAAGCATAAATCCCTCTCCCTGAGCACTCTTCTTGCTCTCCTTTCTTCACTCCAGTCTTCATTCCCAAGCATTTCCAGGGACGGAGTTGAATGTTGCCAGGTACAGCAGCATCAAAACCGTATGTAGACACGACCCAAAAGATAAGCAGCACACATGGGAATTTTCCTCCTAACCTCTGTAGTAAGAGATTGTCTTACACCTCAAAGCAGAGAGCTCTCCATGTCCCTACTTAAGTTAAATGTAAATATTTAATGTAAACTAGGTATTATTACGTGTCCACAAAGATTTCTTAACACTTCAGAAAGCCTACTGAGCTCCTGCTCTCGGCAGCACCTTGAAGCCATAGGGTCTAAAAAATACAAAGATTTCCACTCTTTTCATTTTAAATTGATTGGCTTCAAATGCTTCAGCCAGAGCTGTCTCTTTAGGCACAAAAAAAAGAAAAAGTCCATGATTTAATTTCTCTCCACTGTTTGTTCATTTGCACAAGTGTCTCCAAATCATCTCCTCTTCAAATTTGACCAGTCTTTCTGTTTACCAAAAGACTTTCTTTGTCTGAAACCACTGTCATTGCCTTTCTAAAGACCTCATTTCCTGACTCTCACCCAGGATCTACCCACAGACAAGGGTAAACATCGTGATGAGTGTGTGGTCAAGCAATGACATCCTGATTTCCCACCGCTTAATTCCAAGTTGGCAAAGCTGATTTTGAGGCTCCCCAGCAAAAGTTTTTTTGTTTTAACAGATATCTTTAATGGATTGTCACAGGGGGAGTCAATGCAGTTCTTGGATATCTCATGGGTGGCCTGGCCTACGACATCCCAGGTACCAGCAACACTTACAAAATATCACACTGTCAAGTGCCCCAACAGCTATAATGCATTACATCCCACTAAAATATCATCAGAAGCTAAACTCCTGGTGAGGAATCTACAACACCACTTTCCACAGCATTTAATTAATAGAATAAAAAAAAGAGCTAACAAGCAAGAGCGAGCTGAGATGCTCCTTGCTGCCTACGCGCTCGCACACGGAGGGGCTGAGAAATCACTGGAACATCCTTCAAGTTGATGAGCTCATCTGTTGCATCGATAGGAATCACCAATAAATACCGATACGGCTTCATTGAAATTCACTGCTCATTTATGGATGCAGTCATTTATATTCACAGCGTGGCACTGTGATTAACCCTTTCATTCAAGCAGTAATTCCAATTAATGTGAATTGGCTGGACACATACAACATGCAGATAATAAGCTCTGCTACAATAACAACATACCTTGGTTGGGAAAACCAAGCACATCTTTCATCTTCATTTAGCTGTGAAGGGGTTACGTTACAGTAGCTCCTATTGCATCCTTGGTATTGAAGCCTTGCTGAAAATTAAATGCCACCAGCAGAGCTAAAGAAATATGCTCTAAAGTTTACAGGCGAACTACAGAAGCTCGTAAAGTGCCAGGGGACTTCTCCGGTTTAATTATATAGACCCTGTTCTATAAATTGCTTGAATGGAATAAATACAAATAGCATTCCCTGCTTTGTGACCTCTTTGGGTTAATGAAATGCACACAAACACCCACAGTCTGTTATGGCTCAGAAATTCCACAGCACAAACACAGAACCTCCCTGGAAGCCGTAGTCAGGATTCAAGCCTTGGTACGTACACGAGAACCAGCTGCCGGGACCCAGCAAGGAAATAATTTGTTGTTTATATTCCACTGCTATTCTAAGCTGCAGACGGTGGGAATTGTCCACGATTTATCCAACAGGGAGAAAGACACTGAGATTTTGTTGTTCAGGCGCTAATTAGCAAATCTGCTTCTCTTCTCATCCAAAGAGGTGTTTGAGGTAAGAGAGGCTGAGGAATTCCATCAATCGCTACGCAATCCAGCCTTGGCTTTGGGAAACACAAGATCTTGGAACGTTGCTGCTCTACCTGGCGACACTCACCTCCATCCTCCGGATATACTTGGGAATAAAGACTTGAGTGAAGAAGAGACAGCAAGAAAAGCGTTTAGGGAGAGGAATCCATATTTGATTATTCATTCTCTTGCATGTAAATTATTTCTATTCCTGTGACATGAAGGAGAATTTGATCCTCCTGGAGACAAGCTACTGAGAAACCAGCCAGCTCTTGTTCACATGGTCAGTGTGCAATTTTCTCACATTTTCCTAACTCTCTCCAAACACATCGTCTCTCCTACAGCCACCAGCTGTACTGCCTGAACAGGGCATCCAACAGACACCTCCAGGAGCCTGCTGAAGTTTCATTCACTAAACATTTAATGCTACAGGTAAGAGGCCAGGCTTCTGGAGGTCTTAGAGCATCGCACCATCTCAATACAGAAATGTTTTCAAGATTCGAGGACCGTACCTTAAAACCAACAGAGTTCTCCTCCCTGGACACCGAGCTCTCTTTTCGTACTCCCATTTCTCCCAGTTAGTCCAGAGACTTCATAAGGCCAAGAAATACAACTGTTTTGGGGATATTTTCCTAGTTTTACTCAGTTATGCCAAGAAACGGTACTGCAGGAACTCACACGTGGCACACAGTAGGAGGTCTGCAGAAACAAGAACTTCTCCAGGTCCTGCTGTAAAGTCCCCTCCTGTACTGAACATCTCCAAACCCCTCATCCTTCTCATAAATGAGACCCACCCCAGGGAGACCAGTGGGAGGCCAGTCTGATTTTAAGTGCCAGTTGCGTTTGCCACCGGGAAGAACAAAGTTCTCCCACTGACCTCTAAACTTGGGCTGTTGACACTTGAACCAACAAAGATGGAACTTAACAGCTCAGTGACTCCAATGTCACACCTCAGCTCTCTAATGTATCACCCCAACTGTGCCAGTTGGAAGGTAACATGGAAGAAAAACAGCACCTATCAAGCCGGAACCCAACCTGAGACCACCCAGCAAGACCAATAAAGGTATCAGACTGAGAGAAGACAGACTGTTATTGCTGCTCCTCTCTGCTGTTCACATAAATGGCACTTCACACGCACAAGGATGAGTTGCTGCTCAAAAGGGATTCCAATTTACATAAAGACAAGATGATGACACGCAGACAAGCCAGAGGATCGCAAAGACAGTAAGGACATATATCTCAGTGAAGTAAGGATGAAACCTTGATGGTTACAAAAGGTTTTATTGCCGCACCGTATATAACTGATAATATAAAAAGGTGAAGTGCAAGGCCAGCTGCCTTAGGTACTGCACGTTGATAGTCTCTTCTCTTTACTCCTGAATTTGATATATAACTGGGAGACCAAATGCCAAGCCTTCCAAGGTAATTTTTTAAAAGAAGAAAGGATCTTTACTTCCCTCATAAGGAACACCCTGTCACATAGCAGGGGGACAGTGATTTTCCAGTCGCAGCCCTGAGAAAAAGCAAATATATTCCGACACGCTAAAAACCACAAACCCAAAGAAGTAGGTGCAGCGAGGAAGGCGCCGACCTACCTTGAAGAGCAGGCAGTCCCCTTGGTGCTCGGCGTAAATGGAGGTGAGTCGATACTGGTTCTCGGTCGTGATGTCAATCTGGTACCCCGTCAGCGTGTAGCACACCTTGCGGAACTCCTGGATCTTGGTCTGGAAAACTTCTTTCAGACGCTGGTTTTTCAGTTCTGCACTTTCCACTTGCTTCTTCAACTCTGTGCAGGGGAAGAAAACGGGTACTTCATTATACATCCACCACGAAAAAACCTGTGCTGCATTTACAGTGCTAGCCAAACTAAGTGAATTGGAAAGGTTAATTAAATTTTTTAAAAGTGAATTAAGCAGGCAGAGTAAAGACACAGGGAAACTAGATCCCTCTCCTCCTGGTCCCAGCGGACCAAAAGATAATAAACTGGGGAATAAGGAAAACAGGTGTGTCTTGCTGGGATGGGCTTTTTCTTTTGCTCAGCCAGCCTTTTAACAACGTGCTACAAAAACTCAAAGCTAGAGCATCCTTTCCTCCCTGTCTTATTTTCTCCATGGAAGCCAAGAGAAGGTTGTTACGCTACTGGAAGCAAGAAAGCTGAAAACCAGCGAGAAATATGCCTCTGTATGGTCACGTCAGGGGGAAGCTGCCTATAAGGGAAATCTGCTCCAACGTACTCTTGATTTGACGGTAAAGGCTTTGATCTCAAATCGACACACCGCTTCGGAATCCTTTCAGGTTCGGGAAGGGGCTTTTCTTGTGAGAGAACACGCCTCTGAGCATTTGCCACCTTCACTGGACCAGCCCCTGGAAGAGCGGTCCCGGGAGACCGCCCGCCGCTCACCCTGTGTTTTATTGCTACAGAGGGAGCTGCCAGCGCTGTGAATCCTTCAAGAGGATACACAACAATTACCATGAATCTTTCACCCAAGGTGCCTTCCGAGTAATTAAACCTCGATTTATCCCCCCATTAATTACAGAGATTGGCTTTACTTTAATATACACTAGAGATGTCTCCCAAGTCAGCCTGTTTTGTCAACACTGCAGTCCGGGGCTGGAAAAAAAAAACCCCTGACTCTTTCTAACAGCAAACAAATAGACTTGCTCGCTCAGATAACTCCCTGTCATTCTGAGCTCTAAAGCTTCGTCTGCGCTGTGATCAGAGACATAATTGCAGCACATGTAGGCCATATATCTTTATTTTAGCTAGTCCCAGGTCTGGCACCAGGATAGCATAAACTTTGGTGCAAGGTGACTGCTTGAGTAGGAAGGAAGGATTTTGGCCGGGCTTATACAGCCCACGCTGAAGTATTGCTGTTTTCCAAGCGAGCTGGAAAAGTTTTTGCTCAAGTATTTGCCAAAAAGTGTTTCCATTGGCCTCCCAAGCGTGGCGCGGGAAGCATGTAGGACAGGAGCTGCGAGGCCAAGGACTTGCCTGTGATTCACCTCTGAGCAGCTGCCAGCACCAGGAGAACTCAAGTCTCCTCTTATGTCCTGCGCTGCTTTGGTTTGGTGCTCCGGGTGGGACAAAGGGATAATTCAACGTGTTAAGTTAAAGTGCCTTAAATGCCACAGAGGATGCCCCTGCTCAGAAGTACTTTGGCCTTAATCCAATTCAGCTTAATCCCCAGGCAAGGACAGGAACTCTTTAATGGTTAAAGAGAACTACATGTCCCTTTACTTCTGAGTGAGAGCATCCACGCAGGGAGAGTTAACGCTGGCCAACTCCATACGTTCGGTTAATTCAGCTCCACCTTCCTGAGCAGCTTGTGGAAACGGTGTATGAGCAAAGTATTTCCTTTACTTCAAGTCTCCCCCCAGCTCTACCTCACCCTATCAAGGAGAACAAGCCAGTCTTGGGGAACATCGCATACTGGTTTGTTCATTGAAACGCTGCTGTACAGAGAAACCCCCAAATGCTGGGGGATGTAAGGTAAAAAGAGCATCCAAACCCCGCTTACGAGCCCAAAGGGTGGTGGGTTACACACCGCCCCTTCCCATGAGCTTGGAAAGGCCGTGTCCCTCCTGACCAACCCCCTTCCCATTCCTACCAAACTCATCACCACACGGTTAACTCAACCCCTCCTTGGATTGTTACAACCTCTTCCCCATCATCCCAACTGGGTCTGGGCCTCTGATTAATTAAGTAATGGGCCTCTGAAATCAGGAGGTTAATTGGCAGCTCTGACCTCAATATTCTGACAGTCTTCATTCAGCTATGGAACTGTTAAGGACAAAATCCTATATATGAAAGTAAAAATTCAGTGACCACATTGCAGTGGTAAATAACATTTCGCCGCTGTCAGAGACAGCACTGCCTTTAATATATCGCACATGTCCAACAGCGATATTTTTTTTCCTAACAAATGCAGCCTAGCCTTGGAAAAGTAAATCTGCCTTTTCCTACCGCGTCGTGGAGTCTGCCTTTCCTGACTTTTATAACCTTGGAGGTGGATGGCACCCTAATTCATGAACTCCTCCAGCAGCTTTCGTTATTCATGAAGAGTTAGCGCCTTTTCCGCTGTTTTCTCTCTCCGACTTGGTGCTGCTAACGGCCACGGCGAGCACCCTCGCTCCCCTTGGGCTGCAGCCTCGTCACCCACCCAACAGCGCTGGCCTCGTTCGACTGCACCCTTGTGCATCCAGAATAGCGACTAAGCGATGGCAACACTTTCCTCCGCTACCCTCGGGGTGAAACAGGGGGAAAAAAAATAATAATCTGACTACAATCGTCTTCTATGTGAGAAATCCTGAGTTAGAATCATAGAATCATCTGGACCGGAAGGGACCTCCAAAGGTCATCTAGTCCAACCCCCCGCAGTCACAGGGACACCCCCAACTAGACCAGGTTGCCCAGGGCTTTGTCGAGCCTCACCTTGAATGTCTCCAGGGAAGGGGCCTCAACCACCTCCCTGGGCAACCTGTTCCAGTGCTGCACCACCCTCATTGTAAAGAACTTATTCCTAATGTCTAAATCTGCTCTTCTCCAGTTTAAAGCCATTGCCCCTCGTCCTGTCACTGCAGGCCTTTGTAAACAGGCTCTCCCCAGCCTTCCTGTAGCCCCCCTC
>JAOXNO010000070.1:2613866-2672820 GCA_028565335.1 Limnodromus scolopaceus
CAACCCGAACCATTCTGTGATTCTTGCTGTGAGGTAAACCCATGCCTTCACCTTCTTGGCACAAAATCACCCCAGGAGGGCGAGATGGCCACCGCAAAGCCAGCAGCGTGCAGACCTCCCAAGGTGATGGCGAGGTACCGACATTTTCCCAAACGAGCTGAGACAGTCTCACGGTTTTGGGTTTAGTTACTGTGTGATTAGTAACCGCTGGACAAGCCTCTCAGCACACCCGGACATGAACAAACCTGGCTGATACCTGTGAAGACACTTCTCTCCCTTCCCATTGACATTCTGATGTCAGCACCGCACTCCAAGGGCCCTCGCAACGTTATCGCATCATGGGACTGATGTCAGTGCCATGATTAAGATGGCAAAGTAATTACAAGTGTCTGCTTTTATACGCTGATTGCTTTCCAAATAAATGTTCTCCATTCCAAATAAATCCACCACGGATTAACATTTCTCCTACTCGCTCACCGCCCAGGATGTATTTGATTAGAGAAGCCTGATCAAAACTCTGCTTGACCATTTTTCAGCACTTCACCATTTCTCTTTTCCTCATCAGGAAGAAAAGCGCATCCATTAGTTAACCTTTTCAAACACATTCTTTTTGTAGTCTAATTCAAAGAAGGATTATAAAAGGATCGTCAGGCTTGGCATGTGAATAGCTTTTTGTGAGCGCAGGGAAGGAGCATTCATATATCAGAACATCAGCGGAGGAGATAAGGGTGGCTGGAGCCGTGGGTGCTTATCTGAATGCGAGATCAGTGCTGTGAAACCGGCATAAACACCAAGGACAGAATCCATATATCGATGTAATTCTTCGCGGTACCAGCGCATTTGTGTGAATTTGCAATTAAATAAAGCTTACTCCTTAAAAAGAAAACAAGAAGTTAAGGATATAATTCAAGGTCTATAGAGATCAATGGGAATTTTTTTCCGTCGCGTTTGAATACAGCTCCCTCTGCCTCTCTGCCAACACGTCTACCGGAATATTAAGAAAGAAATTACCTGCAATTTGTTTATATAATTTTTAAACAGACCAAGAAATTCCCAGTTTTCTAACCCAGAAATTCCAATGCTCTCCTTTCTTCCACGGACAACACTTCATGTATTTTAACCCACGTTAGTTTCATACCAAATAAAGCTGTTGAAAACACGACAAATACATGTGGGTGACAAATGAACTGATGCAGGAAACATAACTTTGAATCTCCTGACTTTTACGCAATTAAAATATCAACTTAATTGTTGGATCTGTGTAGCTTCTCTCATTTTAATATGCAAATCAGACTCTATTACTCTATAGCTCAAAGATTGTGTTACTCGGCTTACTTGATTAGGCTGGGAATTGCTGGTCCTGCTGTCACTCTGTTTACACTTTAGTGACAAGTTTGCACATCAAATTCACATAATGCAATGTCATCAACTTACTCATCAAATATAAACTTCTTAAATACAGCCGCCGCTCTAGAATATTGAAACAGCCTGATTTTACTTCATTTACAGCCCCTAAATAATCAGAGTAAGTGAAAAGAAAAATTGGGGACACAACTGGAAAACAGTATTTCCCAGGAAAAACAGCTTCCCACCGAGAGACAACAGGGGGGCAAACCAGAAAAACAGCCTGTGCAAAAAGTCATCCTTCGGCTTCTGAATTTTAGTTGCACAGGTTTCCCCTTTAAATTGTGGAACGAGCAAAGATACTTTATTTCTCAGTCTCTACACATTCACCCCACCTCATTTTGGATTCAGTGTTAAGGAGCCCCTATTTATTCTGTGAAGACAGTCAGATTTCACCTCCCGGCCACGTATACTTACCTGGAAATTGAAATGAGGACTCCAGAGAAAACCAGCAAATTCAGTAATTTTTTTTCTCATTATGAACCTGCCATAACAAGAATGCAACCATCTTGGATAGTACTGAGAGGGAAAGTGTAAATAAGTCCAGTATTTTCCCATTCCTGTCATCTTTCCTGAATCTGATAAACATCCCTGATCAAGGGGACATTCACCTTGCCAGCACCAGGCTTTTTGAGATGTTCCCTGTGACCTCAACACCCCTTGTGAAGTTCCTCGACTGGATTTCCAGCACTCTCTACTGCTCACAGAGGCATCACGCTTTAACTTCCCGGAGGAACACCACATTGACAAGACGCAGAGCAGAGATCTGAGGCTCTCCCCTGCCGGCAAGCTCTGCCACGCTGGTTTTTCGAAGGCAGGCTGGTTTTTCTGATGTCAGGGAAATCATGTCGGCCTGAATTTGAGACATCAGCACAAGCCTTTCTTCTCAATCCTGCTGATGAATGAAAGAGCATTTTCAATTGTGTACATCCAGGGGCCTTATGGCACATCGGCCCTAATCAAAAGCCGCTCCGTGATGCAAACTGCTGTAAGAGGCAGCTCATATCCCAGCCCCGCGGGATCCGAAGGGCAGCTGCAGATAACGCTGCGTTTCCTTCCCGTCAGGAGAAAGGCTGGACCAGAGAGACCTAGCGGGAGCATCCCGACTGCCACAGGGCCACCAAGGCGGCTACAACTGAATAACGAGAGCGCGACAAACACTCAAGCAGGAAAACACAACTGCCAAGGTTTACCAAGGCCCATAAAGCTCAACCTTCTCTTGGCTTGTCTTCGGTTGATAAAGAAACCATCAGCCAGAGTGATACAGAAGAACCAGAGGGGTGTAGAACTACAGCCATGAAGGGTGCTATCTGCAACGTGGCAGTCTCTGCATGGTGCAGATTTGATGGTGTTTCATGGGGATTTGAGAGTGGGAAGGGGTTAAAACAAGGTTTCGGGTCCTTCCACTGATCATTGCCTTCTCTCCTTGCAAAGGCTCAGAGCTGCCCCTGGTTATAAATGAAGGAGCACAGGTCCTTCTGGGAGTGAGAACAATTGTTCCCCATGGGAACTTCGTGTTTTCGCTCAGCTGCTGAGGGTCTGAGACCTAGGAACACAAGGCATCAGGCTTTAAAATACTGTTTCTATCACTGGTTCTTCTCCAAAGCCACGCAGAGAGTTAAGCCAGGAGGATACAGAGTACTCCCTGTCAACTCAGGTTTCTCCACACATTTTATCTTGATTTATCTGGTCCCAGAAGTTATCCCTCACCCTGCCCTCTGCCCATCTGTAATGGCATTAGCTACCTCTCACCTCCCCATCTGCCTCTGACAGTGACCTCTTCCTTCTCAGACGGAACACCATGACTTTACTCCATCGGCACTGAAGAAGGAAAAGGTACCCCCTAGCAAACCAGCCACCTTCTCCCCAGTGGTATTTTCTTCTCATTTCCATTACACCTGCATTCAAGGCAGGATCTCTAAGCCCAGAGAGCTTTCCCTCGGGACCCTCCTTCCTCATATTGCTGCAGAAACCACCGTAGATGTTCTCATAGTCCAGTGTTTAAATTTGGTCTCTCTCTTCACATATAGTTTTTTATTTTCTTTTCCATTTCTGTCTCCTTCCCAACTTATTTTACTGTCTCTTTCTTGGTAAAGTGGATTTATTCTCTCTGGAGCAAGGCTTCTGCTTCTACTAAATATTTTGTAATCAACTTCTAGGCAGTGCCGAGCGAGATACAGGAGATGCTTTAAACAAAAAGCCCTTGCAGGAATGACTGGAACTGTACAGAGCTATTACACAGGTTCACGGGCTGCCTCCCAGATAAAGCAGAAAGACTGAGGCCTCCAGGAGCTCCACACGTGAATTGGGTGGAAAAGAGGGTCCAGGAAGAAATCCTGCAGCCCTTTTGCTCCTTGTGAACCTTTGACTGACACCAAGCTTTACACATTCAGTAGCTACGACAGAACTACGTTGCAGGATTTATGACAACCCCCCGGCTCCCTGGGCAGCAGACGGAGCTGGAGAGTCCCAGCAACCTCTCGCCGGCATCTCCCATCCCAGTTTCACAGGAAGCTGCAGGCTTCGGACATCCTCGGGGGTTTGTTGGGTCAGCAACCCTTGGCTGCCCGCTCCTGCCCGGCCGTTCCCAGCACAGGGATTCAGTCCTGCTCGGGGGCAAGTCTCTCTGGTTGTTTAAGAGCCTCATGGCACGCTGCCAATATCGAATATATTCAATATATTCAGCGCTGCATGACTCCCTATCTGCGTTATCTCCAAAAAAAAAAACAAACACCAACTTGGGAATCTATCTGGATGACAAATGCTATATATGATAAAAGCCATTTCTTTTTTTTCAAATGGGGAATGTTTCTTTCAGCCCTCTGGAGGTACTAGACTTCCACTCAAGCCAGGAAACCTGGTTCTTTATAGGTGCCTGCGCTGACCTCAGTGGTGCAGAGCATTCCCCATCAAAGGCCACGCTGCTGCTGAATCGGAACACACCAAGGCTTCAAGGTATTTCTCCCCTGTGGCTAAACTGCCCAAATCTATCGGCACCATTGTAATGTAAAAGGGTTTTACCTGTCAATGCTGAAGTACAGGAGGCCCTAACTTGGCCATAGTTTTTTAGGAAAACAGGTGTATTTAGCAGCCCCATCTCATTAGCTGTAGTGCTGGGCTGGGACCAAGGGATATAGATGATAAGGAAGGAAATCAAAGTAAGCTCTATTTAAACTACCAGCTTATTCCCAGTCTTAATCTACTATTCAGGTCCCAGACTGGTCTAAATGTCTTGCAGTAGAGAAAGTAGCACCATAAAAGCAATAATGATAATAACCAGCTGAGAGGGGAGGGGATGGCCCCCGGGAGGCATCACTGTGGAGTCAGCACGGGAGGGCAGGACGGTCCGAGAGGGTCAGCAAGGCAGCTCCCAAGGATTGTGGCTAATAATGCTCCTCCTGCTGCTGCTTCCCCGTGTCATTTGTGCTTTGCACATTAAAGCTACGCAACATTTCTGTCAGGCAGCAGTAGGCACGGATTTCTTTCCCCATCAAGGACATGTGGCCATCTCCGGAGTGACGGAGGCCAGAACCTCATCAGTGCACAGCAAAACACCAGGGGCAAAGACAAGCTCTTTATGAACTTCAGAAGAAATTGGGATATGCAGAAAGCAATTAGTTTATTGAAACACGGGCAGGGCACAAAGGCTAACATCCTGTTCTTACCAAAAGTCCCTTAACATCTGAAGACAGCAAATGGCCTGGACCTTCACTTTGTGTCTCTTTAGAAAGAAGTCAATTCTTTCAGTACAAACTGAAGGAGAATTGACACGTTAAACGTCACTGAGAGAAGGGTCACCTATTGAATCCTTCCTCTGCTTTAGGAAGAGGCATTATGTGACCAAAGAAGAGCTGCCCTCTCTGAGGTCAGCTGCCCCTGACGTTGTTTGACCATTGAGATGCTGGGAGCCATCAGCACAAAGTGAGGTACGGGCACTGCGCTTGCACACATGCACTCTCCACCAACTAAGGTCACAGCAAAATCCTTCATCAGGTGGACCCAGGTTTCATCTGCAGGTGCAGCCCTCACCACGTGTGGATTTCCTACACACAGATGGTAGGAAGCACCACGGCTTCCAAGCACCAACAGCTCAGCCAACTGTGGATGGAGAACGGCAACTTCTAAATTCCATTCGCTCCTTTTTCTTGTCGCCTTCTCTACTCAGAAACACATTCATCAGAAGCACGAGCGCGCTGGGACAGTGACAAATTTTACCATCTCTGGCTTGTCACTTCCACAAGATTAGATTATTTTAATATTAATTCATTAACCAATTTAATTCCAATTAATTACATTTCTACACGGCCCTGACATGGCAGCGATGCTGAAGACAGCCTCTGCTGAACACCAGATGTAACGTGTCTGTCAGGGTCAAACACCTGCCTCAGAGTGAGAGTCCTTCATCAAGGATCCCCTTTCCCTACTTTTCCCTAACAAGGGAAAAAGGAGACTGAGACCACTGAGGTGGATGAACAACTTTCCTTTTTGGTGGAATTATGTTCAGGAAAATAGTTCACTTGCTATAATTCTCCACAGATGGTTGAAATCAAGAGTTGATTTCCCCATCCTCCTCCCTGGTAGGGGTGCCAGCCTGTCTCTCAACAGAAAGAATATCAAAAGCACTTTTCCTCCTTCTCCCAGGGAGAGGCTGCATGAGAGAAGGGAACGCTCCGCTGTACCTGCAGGATAGCAATAAATCATGAGAGCTCATGGAAAATTCGCATTACTGCATTCTTTAGTCAGGACCCAGCTTCCACGGGTCACCCCGTTCCTACCTTCAAATATATCACTTTTAAGATAAGAACCCAAATGGAAACGATGAACACCTGCAGCATTCTCATTTCTACCTGTGCTTTGCTACAACACACAAGTCATTACTTCTGTCAGCTCCCCATTAGCTGCCTCCTACCTATTTGCTTCCAACTAAGACCGAAATCCATCTCTAGCAGCGCCAGAAAAGAAAAACTAAGAGGTCCACCAGGACCAGACAAGACAAAAAAAGGAGAATCTAAACAGAAATGGCCTGGAGAGAAACAGGAAAAAAACAGGAAAAACTATGGGGCTGGAAGAAGAAAAGCAGAAGAAGCAGCCTGAAATACGGAAAGGTGTGTGGGGAAGGTGTGAAGAGTCCGGGAATGCAGAGCTAGAACAGATTCCAAGTCTGGGCAGCGATGCCCGGTGCCACCTTTCCAACGCTGTTCCCATCTGCATCCCTGCCTGGGAGACGGGACCGGGAGGCAGCCTGACCTTGGGGCTCTCTCCTCTTACACAACCCAGACCCGGGCAGCCACCGGGAGAGAAACAAAACACCCAGCGAGTTACAGCCCGTTCCCGTGATGCGGCTGCCGAGGATCTGCCCCATTAACCCCACACCACCCCGCGCGTGAATTCATACTTTGGGGAAGGACAGCGCGTTGTTACAGCTCAGCCCTGCTCAAAGCTCTCCTTTCCAATAGCCCTGGTACCCATTTTAGTAGAGACTATTACAGCATAAATGAGAGGAAAGGACCACTGAACTGCGTGGCAAGTTGCCAGGTTGTGCCGCAGCCTCCAGCGGTTCTGCTCAAAGAGATTTAAAGTCCAGCATAACCTTGATTTTTAATAGAGTCACATTTAATGAGCTTTAACATCCACAGTAATAATTTCCTTATTACCTATCCAGGAGTCGGAACCAGGATCAGAAAAAACGTGCTGCACTCCAGTCCAATGAGCGAATTTAATAATGGCCAATAGATTATTATCAAAACCATCAACATCATTGTCCTTAATGCCTTTTTTTTTTTTTGGTTGGTATAATTATAATTCTTTGAACCTTAAGCATAATTGTTGCAGATCACATAAGCTTGCTGAACACAGCAAACCCGACTGGCCAGAGGCCACCCAAATCCCTCCCCTCTGCCAAGGAGCCATTCCGGGTATATGGCAAAGCGGGACAATAAAATCTTACATTTACCTCTATCTGGCAAAAGGCAAAATGCAAACTTCTGTATGACCTTTGTTGTCTTCCCAGTTTTACCCACACGTGTCCTGCTCTCACAGAGTCACAGAATGATATGTGGTTGGAAGGGACCTCTGGAGATCATCTAAGTCCAACCCCCTGCCAAAGGAGCTCCACCCAGAGCATGTCCCACAGGAACGTGTCCAGGTTTGAATGTCTCCTGAGAAGACTCCACCACCTCTCTGGGCAGCCTCTTCCAGGGCTCTGCCACCCTCACAGGAAAGAAGTTCCTCCTCATGTTTAGGTGGAACTTCTTATATTCAAGTTTGTGCTCATTTCCTCTTGTCCTATCCCTGGGCAGATCTGCCCTTGATCTCCCTTCATCCCATTCAACTCTGACACGAGGGACCTCAAAAGCTCAGAGAACCGAACACTTTTGCGTGCGTCACAGGAGTGAGATGGATAAACAGACGTGTGGGTACTGCAGCTGGCAGAAAGGGCTGCGGGAAAAATTCCAATTCTCGTTATTTTTGTATAGAAACAGTTTCACAAACCTGACTGAAACCTGCTCCCTTATCGTGTACCACAAACCGCCCTCCCCGAGGTGGCCCACTGCACAGCGACAAGCGGAGCAGAGGGAGCTCCCGCCACACGCTCCCCGTTTCACACCTTGAAAATACAGGAAAATGGGAGGCATATGGCAGCCGCTCCTGTGGGCAGAGCTGTGGAGATCCCAAGAAAACAGCGAAAGTTGGATCTTCCCTTTCTTATCCGGAGAGAGACGGTGTAAGTTTTCTGGCCACGTGAATCCGTGTTGTTAAACTGCTCCCGGAGCAGCCGCTGCATCCACCCTGCGGATGCTGCCTGAGCGGAGCAGGACGGGCTCCATGGGAAAAGGGATGCAGCCCGCACGGTGCGCTTGGCGAGATGTCCCCTGGCCCACCAGGAGCTCTGCCTTGCCCCAGCCAAAAGACCCAACCTGGCATTCACCTGGCTCATTTAAAGCCAGCTCAGCCCCAGCTGCTTAACCCTTCAGTCAGTGCCGGGACGTCCTCAGCATCTCCCGCACGTCCTAAGATACATGGGCTTCATCATCAGGACATACTGCTGAACGCTCCCACAGCAGAAGGGAGGGCTTAAGGCTATTTCTGGCAATGTTCCTTGTGCACAAGTCCATAAAATATAAGAATAAAGCCAAGATCTTTCCATATAACCCAGCTTACCATGGACATGCCCTGGTCTCAAAGACCGTCATCCCCAGGCTCCTCCATCCTTCACTTACAGCTCCTTTTCCCATTTTGTTTACATGAACCACTGCCATATGCACTTCCAGACTCTCTGAAAACACAAAGGTTCCTCCTGGGACCACGATAAATGACACTGAAGTATTTCCCACCCTGCTAGGCTCTGTGGGGTGGGAAATACTGATGCTCTCTTCCATTTGAGCTGGTGACCAGAAGTCAGAGTGATGTAGCACAGGACTGGGGCAAAAGGAAAAAACGAAAGCATCACTTATATGAGAGGCTGGAAACACCCTGAAACCCGGTGAGCGGTTTGTTTTCCTGTCGGAATCAAAGGCAGAGGAGAAAACAGCTTTAAAAATGCATCCCTTATAAGCTAAAGACAAACCTGGTGACATCCCAGCACAGAAGTGCCTCACGAACAGCTAAAAGCAACGGCGTGAAAGGCAGCAGAATAATAATTATGAATAACAAATCACAGGAGGCGTACGTGAGGAACGCGTTCCCCCAGAAGAAATGGTCTAATTACTGGAGATGATACCCCGGAGGCTCATTCGTCAGCGGCAGAGACAGCGGAGCTGACCTCACCTCTGTGTCCCCTCTGCCCCCGAGCCCCACGCTCCCCCCGCCTTTGGGGGCCACCGGTGGCCGCGCAGATCTGCAGCGTGAGATGTGTCCCCAGGCTGCTCGGGGACATAACGAGAGACAAGGGCACTGGGCAGCAGCATCTGCCGTCAGTTACAAACCGGTGCGTTTCGAATTCAAATCGCGATGCAAGAGCCCTCCCCGAGACCCACTGGATTCTCAGCGGGGTCTGAGGCTGGAAGCTCCCCTGGCAAAGGCGGCCTCCCCGAAGCGCTCGGGAAGCGTTTAATGCTTCTCCATTTGTTAGAGCGTCTGCAAACAACAGTGACAAACTCTCATTCTACCTCGAACATCCAGCCAGCCCTTCGTTTTATAAACCACCCCATCTACACGTCTCACCGTCATATGTTTAAGGCTATATAGTACCATAATCCGCTACGAGATGCCGGAACGAACACGTTCTTAGCAGTAATAAAGTGCTATTGTTTCAGCAATGGGAAAACAAGCAAGCTACTTCCAGAGAATTTTGGTGTCATAACAGTGAAAGATATTTTCTTCTGTGTATTTTCTTTAAACCAGGGCTCTGCCATTTTGTGGGTCTCAAGCCTCCAGCACTCATGGCCTTCGAGGAAAGCTCTGCTCTCTCAGCCTCATCTGAGGAGGACCCTGACCTCCAGACACGGACCACGGACGTGCTGCTGGACACAACAGGCTCTCTCCACACTGACCTTCAGCTCTCTTATTTTTATTTTTCTCTTCTCTAACAAAAATGTTTTGAGGGCAAGGTACACGTGAGAGAGTTAGAGCAGTAGGATCTCTTGGGCTCTGCAGCACAACTCGGCTCTGCCTGGTCCCCTCACGGTGCTGCAGGTGATGGGTCACGTTTTATTGATATCCTTACCTTGATTTACAGAGCCTGAGAGCGTGTCTGGAGGAGCTGACTTCGGGGTTACTGCACTAAAAAGTCTCGTTCGGGTACGTGGATAAAGACAGACTGTACTGGAGGAGAGCCATGGATTCTGTGAAATGTATTTAGCTCGGTGAAAGATGTACTCTATTTTCATGGAGTATTGAATGTAGCTGTGATTAATGGGGCACATATACGCTGATAAACAATATTAATTTGTTTTAAGCCAGGTCTGAAAAGATTTCAACCACTTGCTTCCCTGCAGCTATGAAAGTTATTTCCCGCTGTCTGTACTACCTCAAGGGCTAAACCAGCCCTGAAAGGAAGGAAATATTTCCTTTTACTCCATCGGCAGCACAGGCCTATGAAGGCTGTTGTATTGGTATTTCATTTATCATGAGCAAATGATATGGATTATAATTATTTATCCTTACCACCTACCCTCTGCACAGAACTTCCACAGGATTGCCACCACATATTCACTCTCTCCTGCATCAACCCAGCTTTTTTCATTTTCCTTGTCCCTGTTCCACCAAGCACACTGTCTGCAACATCTCCATCTGCTTCGGCAGCCGGTTCCTCTGGCAGTAGGGATCAATAAGTGCATCCTCGCGACGAGGAGCCAGCAGCCTACCTGCAATTTCCTGCGACTGGAAACTCCCGACTCCTTCCAGGTTCTCTGGGATGGAGCCACCTCCTTCGAGCACCCTCACCAGCTCCCTCAGCCTCTCGCACTCCTCCTGGAGCTGCTGCTGCTCCTCCTTGCGCTGCTGCTTGGCCAAGCTCACCGGGTTCACGCTGAAATGAAGGACTTTGGTCCTGCTGGGGTCATAGTCATCCTGCGTGGCAGAAACAACAGAAGCAGATTGAGTATCTCAGCCAACCTCCAAGTCCACCCAACCCTTATTGCTCTTTGTGTGAAGACAGAAAGTGTTACATCAGGAAAAGGGACATTAATGCAGCCATAATGTTTTATTTCTGCAGATGATGTCAGCCAAGTCCAGTATTTCCTCTCCTTCTCTTGCTACTCTCTCTTTCAAAAAAAAAAAAAACCACACCAAAAAAACCCACCCCTTAACAGAGCTTGCTCCCTGGCTGCCACCTCCACAGTTAAATTTAACTCCAGAAATGAAGTTTTATAGCCGTATTTTAAATCTCTTGATAGCAGGAGATTATAATGAACACACAGATACACCCTTAAACTACAGCAGGACACCCAGTACTCACCTAATTTATTACTCCTACGAGCTACCAACGTCCCTATGACTCCAGTGTGGAGTCATCAGCAAGTTGTACCAGCTTGTCCCAAGCAAGCGAACAGATATTTAATTTTATACTTTTTCCTCAGAGGTGAGTTGTATTTATAGCAGTTTAAATAGTCAGTCAAGTCCTAAGATGGCAAATTAATATTCTTTCAAAGCGAGAGGAAAACACTGATGTTACATTTGTGATTTCAGAGAGACAATTTTCATATAAACTACAGGAAGCCTCACGACCATAAAAGCTGTAAAGCATGTGCTAATGCTGGCTTCCACGGCACTCTGCCCAGCTGAAACCCTATAGCAGCGCCTGCATAAAAAGGCATTTTATATGGTAATATTTTTCCTTCAATTAAATCTCAGGACCTGAAGTGATTCTGTAAACATTAATTAACCCTCAAGAGCAGCATGAGGTAGGTATTATCCCAATTTTATCATTTCATTTTCATTAAAGATGTGCTAGAACTTTATGTGGGGTTTTTTTTCATGCAAACCAGAGCAGAGACTGAGCAACTTCATCCCAAATTGCTGGTCATTGCAGGTCAGAGACCCCAGGAGATCCCATTCCCAAACATCTTTTATTGAAAGCACTCCATCCACATACCATTTATTTTTGTCCATTTTGAAAACAATTTCTAATCTCGGGCCACTGATGAGGAAGACCAAACAGCAGCGTTTGAAAGTCATGGTACAGAAGAGAGGGCAGCACAAGAGCTGGGACTCCCAGAAGAAGCGTCCAGGAGCAGCTCCAGATGCTGAGCCAAGAAGGAGGTATTGCTTAAGCAATTAAAAAGCATCTTGCAGCAACTGTTAATGCATCCCTGGTTTCTCCAAGAAGCATGAAAAGTGTGTGTCAGGTTTGGAAACTTGGCCTGAATGTGAGAATCGACCAAATCCACTTAAGCTCGTGGTGCCTTTATACAGAAATATGAGACTTTGGGGGGATGCAATCGACATATGACCCATAGACAGTCCCTTTGTTGGGCAGCCACATTGTCCCTGGTTCCTTCAGTAGGTAACTTGGTAGATCGTTCTCATCAGCACATCATGGCCAGTGTCTTGGAGAGCGAAGATGACGCATTACTGCTAGTTTCCCAGCAGCACCCCCTCTTTACCCCTGTTTTTCCCAATACTTTAAAAACCTGAAATTGTAGAGATGCTGAAGAGTAAATAACTTGAAGTAGAGAGAACTGCTGGCGTTCATCGATTCTTCTCTCAAGGAGTAACGTTGAGCCAGTAATTCAGATTTGTCAGAAAAATGTACACGGAGCTTCAATTTAGGAGGAAGCAATAAATATCTTGATTGATTGCAACCAAGTCTGGTTGACACTTAGTAGTACAGTGAATTATTCATTCCTGGAAAGCAAGATGCTAACTAGCTGATTGGGCGCTTAAGGCAGCAAAACCATTTTTGTGCTCTCAGAAGGGCACCGGACATTTTCCGGAGATGATTTGTTGACTCCACATGTTAATACGTTCTACGATTTGTGAAATAATGTTGTTTTGATGCATCACCCTCAGCCTCCCAGACGCAGGCCCCAGGGTACGCACAGGGGAAACGCTCTCATCGACCACCGAGAAGAACCATCCCACCATCCCTCTCCCGACGGCGCAGCCATTATGTGACAGCCACCCCAGATGCGACACACAAATATTGTCTTAATGCAATATGTTCCAAGCACGCACTGGGACACGGCAGAACTATTTAGCAAGGCTCCAGCTATCAATAAACTTTCTGACAAAAGACTATGGAAAAGAGAATTTGCAAAAGGGCCAATTTGCCATCTAGAACAGAGGTACAGGCTCCAGACAGACGCTGCCGCCTTCCTTCACGCTTCCATCTCCCAGCTTGAAAAAATCCCCACCCCGAGGAGGTAATTGTGCTGATGCTACGTGTCATTTTTTAAAACTATGTTATCGGCAAACAGTCAGTCTGTTGGTCTACGTGCTGAAATTATAGCTCAAAAACTTCCTAAGTAATCTCCCCATTAGGGAAGAATCAGTCAAGTGACGAAGCAATGAATGAAGACAGGACTGCTTTAATCTCTGAAAAACAGAAACTTTTCCTTTAGAAGAGGAGTTGTTTAGAAGAACAATGAAAGCTGCCAGTGACAGCATCTTGAAAAGGGCTGAACTTATTCTGGCATCTCTCCTCCTGGTTCTTTGAAAACTGCACAGTCCCAATTCAGGGATGTCTTTCTCCGAGAGCTATAAAAGCTTTTCTCTCTCTCCTCGACTCACTTTCACGGGCCCACAGGTGAGAATAAAGTACTTAAAACCATGTGGACTGCTTTCCATTTGATGAAACGTTCAGCGCTTAACAACTCCATTTAAGCTCTATTCATCTACCGCAGATATTTCTAATCAGAAGGTAGAACCGGTAGCAAAGGGAATAGACTGAACTCTGGCAAATAACGTTTATCTAACATCGCTAATGAAATTAGAGAAGTTCATACGTCCCAAGGAGGCAATGACTGTCAGGATACAATGTCACCAAGAACTGTCAAGGATTTTCAACCGACTTCCCACCCCTCGTAGGCTCCTCCTGCTTTAAGGCGTTGGAAAGCAAAGAAGCCCAAACCCCAAGACGAGGATGACACGCACTCAAGTGCCTTGGATTTTCAGAGTCTCGATGTCTATCAACCTTAAAAGATTGCGATTTCTGAGCAGCGCAATAAGTTCTGGAGGAGCATATGGGAGAGCTGAGTTGAATCGCTCCTCGCTTGTGACACGACAGCTTGCGCTTGCCCCTGCTGAGAAAAGGCTGACGATTGGAAGCTCTTCAAGGAAAGGACCATTTCTTCTTTGCGCGACTCTCGCACACAGTGAGCGCCACCCAAATACAAGCAATACACACTGCTGCTTGCTGAGCTGGGGAATTTTTTCCGTCCTGACTTCTTAAAGAGAAAAATCTCCAAGGTTTCCAGTCTGGGAGGCATTATTCGATAGCAGGGAACTTAAATAGAAACAATCTAAGGAGCTTAGTAGATTGTATCAGCTTTAAAGAAATAATGGGTCAGTAGTTACCTTGGAAGAACATCTGAAATAAAGCCTGTGTCTATCTGTGGGAGACAGATGGGAAAGTTTCTTAAATACAGATATAAGCCATAAAGCATCAGTTGGAGGGGTGGCGGGAGTGTTTGAAAAGCATCCAAGTGGCCAGGGAATGCTCTTGCTTCCATTTGCTACCTCTTCTAGGCAAAAAGTAGCTTAAATTGTGCACACTAACACAGGGCAGATAACTGGGTGTCTGCATGTGGTGAATGTCTGAAATTGAATTTTTGAACTCGTGAGCCGAAAATGCTACTTGCCGACTGCAAGCACAGCCTGGCTGCAAATTTTGGTAAGACCTGGAATGAAACAAAAATCCTCCAAAGATTGAGAGATGTGAGACAGAATCACTGCTTAGGAGGCCGATCAGAAGATGCTCAATGATTTAGACTATTTAGATGGGGAGAACCAGGGGCTTGGGGTTCCAAAAAGAAAAGTGGTGCCAAAAAGAGGGATTCTCACAAGGAGAAGCGGCCCCAGAAAGAAGAGGACCTGCAAAGATGAAGGTGATGATCTCGGCTGAAGGAGAGATGCTGCAAGTGGAGGAAGAGCCTGGAGATCAGAGAGATGCATGGGGATGAAGGCAGGGGAAGCCCAGGGACCTAGGATGGTAACTCCTGTGACCGGTGGCTGTGAACAGACAGGACTTTCTGCCCAACCTTCCCTCCCCAGCAGCGCTCTCCCTGTGGGAAGGGATGTCGGGCCCCAGAGAAGGCAGCGCCGAGGTGGGGATTGGACAAACAACCTGAGAAAAAAACCAAATGGGGTAAAATGTCTGATTTTATTGGTTCTAAAATAAACTCCAGTGTCCAGATCTACCATGGGCTGCTGCTTACTCTGCCCCAGCCGTGTCTGTCTCCTGTCTTTGTTTTGTGTCAGGCTCCAGCCTCTGAATTCTTGCAAAAATCCATGTTTCTGACACTTGGAAAAGGCTGACAATGCTTTTGGGGAACTGCAAGCTTATTTTTTGGATTCTGTGCCATCTCCTGACCACCGGTCCTCTACACAGTTCAAGCCGCAACAGAAATGCTTTCCCAAGGCTTCAGGTTTCTGGAATTACTGTTTTGCTTTTCCAAAAGCATGTGGTATTTGTGGGCAAACACAGCCACACACACACACAGGCTTCGCGCACAGCTAATAAATACCCTGTTGCTTTCACTGAATTATGAAAGCAGAGAAGTGACAAATCATTAGGAGTCGTCTTCGAATGTATTTATCTTCCGCTTATAGTTAACGCTATAGCATTTACATCAAGAATTGCCTGCTGTTAGCCCTGCATCAATACCCCTTGGAAATTTTACTCAAAGAAGGAAAACAAAAAAAAACCAGTGGGAAGGCAAAATTGGAATTTATCACCCAAAAGGTGAATGCAAAGTCCCCATCTATAGCTCTTGTTGCAGTAGCTTATTTACTAGAGTCAGCCTGGCTAGACAGGTGAGCAGCTTCTCCTGGTCTACCCTTATTTTATTTTTACTTCAACCACTGTTTGGGCTCTTTTTTTTAATCATTTTGGTTACTCAACTCTCTCCTACAAAAGTATATAGGAGGCATTTCTGTACCCAGTACAAGGCAATCTCAGAAAGCTTAATCCTACCTCAGAAAATGCCATTCTAATGGAAATTCTGTTTCTTACTTTTGTTCTTTTTGTTTCTTTGCTCAGGCTTGTTAAAGTGATCAGAGTAAAACCCAAGGCAAACCGCATCCCCGAGAATTCCCTCTGTACCCAGCGCACCAAGCGCCGCACGCTGACCAGCTCCCTGTCGCAGAGGATAACTACACCCAGGGCTATTTAAAGCCCTTGGAACAGGAGCTGTATTAACCAAAATGGATTGCAAAGAGGAGGCAAAGCAAGCTAACAAATAAGGAACAACAAGCACCTGCTCCTCACAGCTCTGCCAGTATGTGCACACCCGAAATCAGAAACAGTTGGGGAAAAAAACCCCACCCAGAAGGTGCTGGATGTTGGGCAAGGGCTCACTTGTTCCCACCAGGTCTCATGCTGGTTCCCTGCCTTCTTCCTCTCTCTGTGTGTGTACATCTCCAGCGTGCACAGCCCTAAAACTGGCAGCAGAAATTCACTGGGACAATCTTTTCATCCTTGTCTTAGCCAGTTTTTGGTCCAACTCCTGCTACTTCTTCCCCCAAACAGGAAGATCTTTCTCCTTGCCCCAGCGATGTGACCTCTTGTCAACACACCTTGGTTCAGGCAACCCTTCTTCTCTGGCTTCCTGAACACCCATGTTTGCCATTTCTACAGCAGCAGAGGTGAAGATAACCTGTGTTAGTCTGAGTTATGCCTCTTCACCCCAGTAACTCCCCTCCAGTTCAGATCCTCACCCTCCCATGCAGTGACACGGGGAATCCCTCGTTACCTTCCCCACTCCAGCAGTAATGTCACCTCCAACGCCTGGACCAGCTGCTCCTCCCACAAGAACTTCTACAGGGCTTCTTCTTTGCCTCCCTGAGCCGACCCACACACTACACATCCTCATTGATATTCCTCCCTATGGCCCTCTTTTACCGCAGCGTCCACAGCAAATCAGCAACGCGACAGAGGCAGTTGGCGTGAGGATGCATCGCAGACGGAAAGCTCTAATCCCCCCAGTCACGCTGCTCTAACACCAGCCCATAACTTCTGGTACAACACGTAACACATTTTGGGCCCTGGCGCAATCCGAGTCATAAAATAAACTCTCTCACCAGCGGGGCTGAAGCCCTTCAGGTACAGTTTTAAAAGGGAGATCTTTTCTCCATCCCCACTTTCAAATGCATTATCCCCTGGAGGATGCAAGGCTCTAATTTGCATTGAGCCAGGCATTCAGATGAGGCCTGGGATGCAAACAAATGTGACAAGAAGGTTAAAAGTCAGGACAGCAAGACGTGGAATGGCATGGAGTTGGGATAATCTAGAAGAAAAAAAAAACGCATTCAAACCCTCATTGTCCTTTTCAATTGCTGCTCTTTCTTTCACTGAAATGGAAGAAAATCACAGTCTGCTCTAGGATGGTTTGTTGCCACCCGGCAATTTGAATTCCAGGCTTTCTACACTAGGTTTTTCAAGTCAAGGATTCCTCTTCCCAAAGAACAAAGTCCATAAAAAATTGTTATTATTTACACTCTGGTGGTGTGCAGAGGAGACCTGTTATGGTTCAAAAACCTCTGATAAAGACACTGAAAATAAAAAGCACATAAGTTCTGAAAACAGTTCCAAAGAGCTTATAGTTTGAGTTATAAACATTCTTTTTCGGAGATAAGACTTAACTCCATGGTGAGAAACTCTGGCTCTCATAGATCTGAATTTCAAAAAACATTTTATCAACTTTCCCACAGAAATGAAGTTACCTTTGGTTAAGAACACTGTTGAGCAGTGTCAGACCAAACCCAGCTTTCCAAAAGAAGTACACGTAGTATTAAAAAAAAATAAAATTAACTACTACTTTGCTGCTCTCTTTTCTTATTCTGGATGCAACATGGACATACAGATTCTGTACAAAGAGACCAGCAAGACAGAAGATACCTGAAGTGAGTTTTTTTGTAGTATTTACTCCAGTCCAGATATTCAACCACTCAAAGCTTTCCCTCCCGACAAAGCTCTACAAATCTCACTTTCATATCTCTGTAATTCTGTGTTTCCACGTAAAGCTTTACTCTGGAATGAATTGAGATGGGATTTCAAGGGGAGAATCCAAAGGAGAAAAGCAGCAGGGATGGGCTGTGCTGGGCTCCTCCGTACTCAGACAGGATGGGAAGAGTCAGAGCCAAGTACAACACTAAGGGTTCCTCTTCCAACGCTTGTCATAAAGGAAAGCAAAACTGCAAAGTAGTAAGATTTTCCAGTTAATATATCTAATTAGTAAAGAGCAAAACCTCTCGGGGTATTTTTTTTTAGATAGTATCTTATATAAAAAGAAACATGAATAATTAGAAATTATGTAAAAAGCCACTGCCTTCACGATCTGATGTGGTGGCAGGACGCATCAAAATTCAGCTGAGCACATAGAAGCCTGAAAAGCGAGCGAGAAGAAGAGCTGTCAGTCAGGGCACGGATTCATACAGCAAAGACATCCATGGGCTGGTGGCTGAGGTCAACCACCAGAGCGTCACCAGCAACGCTGAGACTTCCCAACGGCCTCAAGTACACCAGGATGTTTTGATCCTGTAATTTAATGCATTTAAAAGTACTATTATATGTCCTTGCACGTGTAAGTCTGACCTGGCAGGGTACAAAGCGAATCCTGAACAGCTCCGTTGACCTTCAGTGAACGAACAGGCACCCTCAGTGCTGGCCGTGCCGCAGAGCTACCCCACCATGGTTAACAGGTTCCCTGCCTCCAGCTGGAAGCCGTTCCCTTGAAGACCAAGTCAAGCTCCCTTTCACATCATCTAGAAGCTGTGACAGATGCAAATGGTTTGGAGGACTCGTTTCTGACAGCCCCCTCCAGCAGCTGGGCAGTCTGAGTGTGTGTGACAGCAAAGCAGGTTAAACGAGCTCCGCTGCAGCCTCTCACTTCGAGAGGTTATACCCTCCCACACGCCTTCTGCATTGCCCAAGCAGAAGAAGAGACAAATGAGGAAAACAAAACATGTCCCTGCAACACTCCGAGGGGAAGAAAAGCTAGAGTAAAATTGCCAATTTTTATTTTTTTTGCCAGAGTCACGTCTCAGCGATGCGGTGCTTGTCTTGACACAGCTTGGCCGTGGTGCCCCAACACCACCTCAACGTCCAACCAGCACCAGGAGGAAATTTCTCCAGGAAAGGACAATTTGGTAGAGGGAGAAGTGAGAGAGCAAGTTGGGAGAATCCAACATCTCAGAAAAACGTACATCCATGTACATACCTTTCTTAATTATCCACGTAGCTACCTACATTATTCACCAGAAAGAGTCACTGCAGCTTCACTTGGATGTGTTGAATATGCAGAACCCTCTTTTGTTTGCTCTGCTCTTTTTCAAGTGAGAGACCCAAGTATCTAAAACATCCAAATATCGATTCAGAGGGTACATTCGCTTCCAGCTCCTCAGGGCAAATAAGCAAATGTTTGATTTTCCCTCCCTTTTCACCATTTGATCAGGTTACTTACTTTATTTAAGCAAGTTGTAGGATCCCTGATGAAAAGAGCTCTTTTTCTCCTTCTCCAGGAGCATGGAAAAGGTCTCCTCCATCTCCTTCATCCTCCCTGCTCAGCGATTGCCTTTTGGTCCCAGGTTTCCTCACCTGGGACCTGACTCTGCTCCCTTGGTCCCCACGCAGAAGGGCATCGCTTTGTGTCCTCTCATTCTTTGAACATTAGAAGTTTCTACAGACTTGGGATTAACAAACATTAGAGAGGTCCCAGGCAGGGAGAACAGGGCTGTCACGGAGCCGCTTGCCGTGCATACAAAGAAACCCTCAACTGGAAGAGTCAGCAATGCAAGGAGAATTAAAAACCACAGTTAAATAACCCTAAATCCTCATGCATATTTATAAACTACATCACATCAAAACGAAATCAATACCCCTCACTAGTTACGTAGGGCCTGAGAAAGCCAGAGCTGGTAACTTGGGTTTGCTGTGCCCATTGTAGTGGTGAGACCCAGGAAACCTCCATGGGGGAATAAACCCCTGGGCTGAGAAGGGGAATTTCAAGCCGTAACGCAGCAGGGCCAGAGGAGGAGCAGCCATCCACGCCGTGCAGATGGCACAAGGGATCCACCTGAGACTCGTCTACAGGGAAATGTTTCATTTTAAACCCTTCTACTCTCATGAAAAAGGGAAAAACATTCCAGACACGAGGGCAGGTTATTTGATTTCTGCTGCCCCTCTGTAGGTGACATAAGCTACATCCCCCACACGTGCTGTGTGAGGTTGTCCCCATGGGGCACGTGTACCAACACAACCATCAGCTTACGTACACCTTCTTGGTTTCCACTGGGGGAAAATAGTTCTTGGTTGTCTGCAAATCTTGAACTACAATTCACAGATTTCTCTTAAATGCAATTTGAAGCAAAAATATGGGAAAATGCTTAGGAACATCACACTGGGACCACCAGCCCGTTAACAGAATGACTCTGTCACCATGCTAAACCCATCTTATATAAAATCATCTCCTCTTTATTCAAGCCTAGACTGCTACAAAGTTGAGCCCAAACCAATTTGAATCTATCTTGAAATATATTTGGAAGACACGGACCTGTCTGGACACAAGTGCACAACTTAATGGTCTGAAATACAACTGTCCCATCTCCCACTGGATTTTATTTCCCCGGTTTTACTTCACCATGCTAACAGACTGGAGAGTGACAGGCACATTCTGCACGGAGACATGAAGGGGCAATGATTTCAAATTTTACTGCCAAGTTTTCCCAGAATTATGGCTGCCAGGTCAACCTATAAACTGTTAAGACCCTACAAACCCTCGTTCCAAACCTGGTACTTCCCGCTGTATAAAATCCAGGCTTTGATTTTTAGCATCGCTTTCCTCATTGTCAACACGAACCACGACATTTTTATGAAAGAAAATCATGAATGAGGAGAAATTCTAGTTTTCTAGTGTTTCTCAGTGGGAAATCAGTTCTCCAGCCTCTGTATAACAAACCACTGAGGAGAGCCAGCTCAGCCTTACACAACAGCTACCACACCGCGCTCTTGCACTGCGGTAGTTACTTCTTTGCCATTAAGTTTTAATTAGATAGCACATGCATAACTCAGAAACACCGAGAAGCTGCAGCTGAGAGGCATCTTTTCAACTTACTTTGAACAAACCCAAAAGACAGCCTTTCCATTCTTTGCTAACTGTGGGTTTTCAGATGGCATCTTTAGGCACACAGTCAGGGCTCCGATCACATTCACTGTGGAGGAACGCAATTTTCCTTCCTTAGGCTTTTGCAGCAATTACTTGGTCATTTTTCATATTTTTTTTTTTAATACAGTTTTAATACCTTAAAATAATCGATCCTTCAGCTGCCAGCTTCAGCGGTACACAGGTTCTCCCAGGGAGCTAAAGGCATTTATTCCGAGCTGCCTTCACAGGCAGGACTCCCAAATAGCCTTTGATGCATCTGGGATGTACTGACAGAAACTAAGGAGTTTCTGCCTGAAACTGATAGTGAGCAGTAGATGAGCACCTCAGGATTCATCTGCCTGAACCAGCAAAAAGTGGCCTCAAGAATATTGATAAAAACCTTACTCGCATGAATTTATACATTTTTATCCTCCAGCAGGTCAACAGTGGGGGGGAAAAAAAAAAAAAAGATCAAGAGAGGTGATAAGGGAGAAGCACATTTGATATCAGTGATTTCAGAAAAAAAAATATTATTTTCTGTAATCGCTGAGAAAGGAGCAGAGATCTCTGCCAACATCTTGCTTAACAGAGCTCAACAATGCTTACATTTCACTCGAGAGGAAATATCCGTTTCCGTTATTTCAGCCCACTCAATCACTTCTTCTCCAACTTGAAACCTTGAATCGGATGAATTCACTTACTGCAGTTTGCAAAATACTAATCACCCATCGGCAGTATTGATCTGCACTTTTTGCATTTACTGCAGTGGGGATGAGACAGCGGCGGCTGCTGAATAGACTGTGAAGACCGAAAAATGAGATTAAGTAGGTACCTTCCTACAGGTCGAGTTATCTCCTGCCTTGTTCACTTTTCCTGAAGCTTCCAGAATGCAGCAAACTGAATCCCCTTAACTCGCAAGACAGGACTGATACATAACTCCATTAGAAGAAAAAAAGATGAGAAAAAGCAAGTAACACAATTTCATGGAAAACAGGTCTTGTCAAACAGTCTGGAGGAGATTTCAAGTCTAGTTAATTAAGATAACTGTGTTGACATAACAGAAGAGGAATTCTGTAAAGTATTTGCCTCTGCAAAATATTGCCCAAAATATTTGATCAAAATCACATTTTCTTTTAAAACTAGCATGATGTAAAAATCAGACTGCGGCAGTTTTTAAACGACCCAAAAGCTGATGAACTAATAGTGACATTTCCCCATTACTTCCAATAAGAATTGCTTCTGTGGCCAATCGTATGCAGCAGACATTCTCTAAGAGACATAAGAAAATAATAAATCCTTACTAAAATATGCAGATAACACAAAGGCAGAATCATAGCCAACAACAAAGCCCACAAAGATAGCTTAGAAATCTGATTGTGCCGGGCACAATCATTCCTCCTGAATTCAAATGCATCCTGAGGCATCCCGAAGCGCAGAATCTAGTCGTAGGAATACAACACAGCAGGTACCTTCTGGAAGATGATGTCTGTGAAGAGGGCTTTTGGCCACGGTTAATAACTAAGGGTTACCTCCAATTTAATGCTGCAGGGAGGAAAAAAAAAAAATAAAAAAAAGAGGGAACAGGGAGAATCTTTACATAGCTATGAGTAGACTAGAGAAAACAATATTGTCTCTGAGTGCAGCAGTGATGAGACCTCCGCAGGGATAACGCACCCAGGTGAGGGGAAGGTACAAGAGGGTGGTTGAAAATTAAGGAAAGTTGTGAGAAGATTTCCATGAATGATTCATGGTCTGAAAAAAAACACGTCTCGCAATGAGAAATGAATGGAAATCAAACGATTTCGTTTACTACAGAGGAGGCTGGAGCAATTTGATCGGGGTCTTGGGTGGAAATCTGACACTAGAGGGTTCTTTAATCCGGCAAACAAAAGCACAGAGAGAACCCAAGAGCTCCTGGTGAAGTCAGCAAACTGGAAATAATATATATTTTTAATAGGGATGGCTGACCAGGGAAACCAATACATTGTCTATTGCTTAGTATCTTCAAATCAATATTTGATATCTTATTAAAAAGAGGCTGTTGAGCGACCACAAGTGACTAGGTAGAGATTTCTCTAAGTAAAACTGTATTTTTTTGTGTTACAGAGCAGATCAGACTAAGTGGTTATTCTTTTGCTCCATAAACCTCTTAATTCAACTCATTCCACTTCCTCCAATTCAAAAAAAAGTGTTATCCAATACTTTCATCCATTCTCTCTCATATCCTTAATTCCCCCTCTTACTTTCTAAGCCTCCAGACAATTCTGTAACTTCAGCATTTATTCCTCTTAGACATAACAAGAACCTAGATGTTATCACTGACAGTTTAATCTTTTTCAAGGAGAGTTTTAATTTGTAGAGAAATTATATTAGAATCAATGCCTCTAAATATAAAAATACTTTCAAATCTATGTTCATTTTAATATTTCAGAGTGGCAGAGCTGCTCAAATCCTCAGGTGATGGAAAAGCAGAATGACACTTAAGATACAGCCACTGAGATTGGGCTTTTTTTTTTTTTCCCCTAAAGGAAATGTCTTTTTCACAGTCATAACGACAACTTGAACACGCGCGTGCTGATCCATACAGATGGAATCCAGCTCATTGGAAAACTACAAGGGTTATTTGGTGATTCGAGTGCAAAGAAATCAGAGAATGGAAACAGGTTTGTCACCTGCCATCTTCCCTAGTCACTAGGCTTTAAGTCAAGGAGTCTCCATCCCGACTGAAAGGGAGTAAAGTTAATTTAAGGAGACTTCTACTGTTCCGGGTGATGGTGAAGAGAGAAACAAAGATGGATTGAGCTCAAGAAAAGAAGTTGCAGAACAAGAACACATCTCTACACACATCCCTCTGGACCACGTGTATACACGTTCTTTGTAAAATAACCAAATAACCATTCCGCACACATGTTCACCTTCATTAAAGCCAGAGCTTTAGCAAACTATTTCTCATGTTCCCATCTAACATCCTGCTGCCAGTCATCCATCCCTCTCCCAAAGCTGCCTTCTGAAGGCAGCATCTGTCCCTGGTTTTGAGCACCTTTGGAAACAAGGAGAACCTGAAGGAAGGATTGACAAGTGGAAGAGAAGAGGGGAAGCAAACAGCTTGAACAAGCACAGTCTACCCCTGTCATCTCTGATTATTTCTGTCCTAGTACACACATGTTAAAGTAACAACATTGTGGGTCTTCATGTCCATCATGCAGAGATCCAGATGGAGAAGTAGCTATGGTTCTGCCCGCAGGAAACACCGGGAACATCATGAGCTGGCAAATTGAGAGAGCCAGTTTCAGTGGGCAACTACAAATACAGTCTATTACAAATATTTTGTAATAGATAAACACAGCCCACCAATCTCAAACGCTGACTCCCCCCAGCTACCTCCTAACCAGCACTGGTAATTCTAATCCACGCTAAAAAAGCCCTGCAGGAGACCATAACATGGCTGCCTCTCGATTAAAAAAAAAAAAAAAAAAAATCAGAAAAAAAAAATCCCAAACATCCCTAATTCCTCAACACACACCGGCTTTCTCTGGATCAGTAATGAGCTCGTCCATGTTGAACTTGAGAATACTATTCAATTTTATGAATTCTGCCTGGATCCTTACCAACCGCAAACTCTAATTTGTTTTCTGAATGCTATCTCGACTGTGGGAGCCGATCAGTGCCTTCCCTTCAGCTCTGCAGCCTGTATATTAAGTTAAACCACACACAAACGTGTTTGCCTCTCTCAAAAGCTGTTAAAGGAGATAGTCTCCTATTCAAAACGAAGAGGTACCAGGAGAAGGACGGGCGAAACGAGGAGTCCTGCTCTGCCAGGGGAGATGCTCAGCAGATGATGGGCTCCCGGTCAGGCAGTCCGTGCCACCGCCTTGGGAGGATGCCTCCACTGCTGTGGAGATCCATCAGCTCTGCCCAAGAGGGGCCAAAGCTGCTCAGGCCCAGCCAATCTGACAATGTACTAAATCTGGTGGATTTAGACAGGGGGTGACCAAAGGAAAATTGTTACTGCAAAAGCATTTCCTTTCAAAATTGAATTGTTTCCCTCCCGCTGTGTTCTCCAAACCATGAGGGCTGCTACCTCCCTGAGCACCCTCTTTGTGGCAGAAGGGACTGGGCTTCAGTGCCATTACCCACAAATTCCACAGAAGCCACTTACTCACGTCCTGTCATACCCACAGCAGAGCTGGGATTTGTATCATCTCCTTCCTCATTGCCTGCCAGACCCACACACAGTCCATAAAACCTGCCCCATCCCCAGCTCCGTGGGCGTTACCAGCCCCATCTTCCCTTCTCTGCTGCTGGGCTGCCTTTCCTGCCTCTACACCCCACGAACATTTATGTGGGAGGTTTTACTTTTTCATAAACAAGCTTACTTGACCAAATATTTATAAATAAGTGAACAAAAGTGCCTGAGCCCTGGGTTGTTTTTTGGTTTATGGCCTTATTGCTGATCTGTGCTTCTGCCAAGGATGGGGGTTGCTGGGGTGCTACCATGGCGTAGCATCTCAGTAACCAGCCAAACTTGGTTTTCAGGAGGTTACCAACTTGTTCCTGTGTCCCTGACACAGGGCTGGGAGGGGGAAACCACTCTCATCGTGCACAGGTTGCTGTGCTGCACTCCCAGCCTCCATCCAGGAGCTGCTGCTTGTCCAGATCACTCTCATCTCCCAAACAGTCAGGTGAAAATAGTGTGCAACGGGCACCCCCAAAGAACAGGGTACCCGGAGGCAGAAGGTGGATTAAAATCCAGCTTTTTATATATTACTCCCTGTAAGTGAGCTCTCAAGTGCTCAGTCTTGAAGCTCTTGGGAAAGAGCTGTAGCTGAAGGGACACAGGGACAGTGAAGAACCACGGGGAAGCAGAGTAATGAGAGATACGGCTGCTAGTGCTAAAATTTTAAAGAAAAATGTTACTTATTTCCAAACAAGGGAAATATTTTCCAATTCTCTTTTGGGAAATGTGCAGAAATACGGCCGGCCCAAGGCTGCTTAAAGTCTGGTCTAGAGCCCTGACACACTGCACGGGATTTGCCATGCCCAGCCTCAGCTGGTGGCTCTCAACCGTGCCCGACCCTTCGAGCACCCCAAATACTGCCGCAGAAAGGGATCATCTTCAAGGCCCCTTCCAACTCTAACTGTTCCATGGGGGAGAGAGGCTGGAATAAGAGGATGGAGATCGCTCCCGTGCAAAGCACAAGCAAAGAGAGCTGAGAGAGCCCTTCCGCGGGACCACGCCGTTGCTAGACATCAGCACATCCCTCCTGGGATGGACAAGAACAGCAGCATGAGGTCGAGGAAGATATTCCATGCTCAATTTAAACACCTCCATCCATTGCAGTCACATCTACCAGAACCACCTGTAATCTCCATTTATCACTTCCCTATTTTAAAACTAATCAATACCACTGCGGGACAGCAACATTCTGTGCAAGTAGAAAACAAGATGGCCTGGAGTCCTTGGAAATTCTCTCTGTTCCCAACCAGCTTGATACCAGCTTTGCTGCTGTGCCTGCATCTCGCAGGGGCTGTAACACGGCCTTCAACGATGCAGGGTTGGCAAGGACTTTGATTCCAGCAGCTCAACAAGGCTGGAGCCGTGAGTAGAGAAAGAGCCCCCTCTGCTTGCTCCTCGGGGGCCGTGGGAAGTGTGAGCGCAGAGACAGGGGGGTTTAATCCAAGTGCTCCTTTGCGAGGGGTGTGTGCGGCGTAGGAGACGTTTGCTGCCTTATAGACCCGGGGATGAGTCGGGAGAGGAGTTGGTAAGGGGAGAAAAACTATTTGAGAAATAGAGAAAGGTGCAGTCTGGCAACACACACAGCACTCCGGCTGTAACTGGCTTCAAGCAATTCATAGTGGCCAGTGGCTAAAAGCTGGAGAGGAGGAGGGGTTTAGAGTGTCCCCAACATGGTCTCCAAATGCCCAAACAGAGTTCTAAAGTGTTTGGTGAGAAAAGCTGGGAAGGAAGTTAACTCACCAAGGAGAGTCACCAAGAGAGGGACGGAGGATGGCACAAGTCCAACGGTGGAAGGAAAAGATGAGGAACAACTTCTGTGCCCCCTTGACCCCACCAGGTTTTTTTCAGATGGTTTTTTTTTTGGTATTTTTTTATTCCCATGGTAGATGACACGGTGGTTCAAGTGTGAGAGCTCATCTGAATCCTGTCTCTACAACAGCCTGTCCTGCTGCTACATCCAGAGGAGAGACACCCACTGGGAATTACATATCCTGGCACAGAAAGGTTTTAAAAAAAAAAAAATCCTGCCCTTTCCTTCTGTCAGGACTCTTGGTAGTAACACACACGTTAAAAATAGCTGAGGAACTACACATGTCCCTAAGACAAACCACAAGCCTTTGCATTACATTCGACTGACCTCACAAGTAAATCAGCCTGTAAAGACCGGTAGCCCATTATACAGAACCCAATTACCAGAGCAGGCATCCATCCCGTGCCTCTCACAGCGATCCGCAGCCTCCACCAGGTTCATAAACAGCTCGGAAAGACGACTGCTGTAGATTTCACTTAACTCCTTATCTATCTGCTTTAAACGGATTAAACGACTGTGTCATTAAAATGCTTGAAGTAAGCCTTTGATCATAAACTTCTCATCATTTTCCAGTTATTGAATCTGATCCCTAATGAATCTTATTGTGCCATATTTCTCTGTCTGCTGTTACCAGCCTTGTTCCCCGTCAGTCCTGGCTCCCCCCGTCCTAACGCCACTGCTTTGTGCACCAGCCCATCGCCTCCTTACCGGGAGCCACGGAGGGAGGGCAGGAATTTCATCCGAGGTGGGGTCAGGAGGAGAGAGAAAACAATCCACAACATATAAACCACATGAAACACTCTTTCCATACTCAATGCACGGCTGCGTGACCGCAATTCCCTTCCGACGGCCCTTTCTTACAGCAACCGGAGGGCCCTGGGCAGAGAGAGGAAATTTGGGCTGTGAGCTCTCCCACTCTAAGGAGAAAATGGTTTTCATTTAAAACAGCACTACTGAAGTCAGTGCATTTTCCACCAAAAAGCACCATCAGATTTTATTGGCTGTAAGGAAGGATGCGCCTAATCTCTGGGGAAAAGCCCAGCTTGAGCCATTGTGAGTGCCCCCAACAGCCACCAGCCGATGTCCCAGCAAAGCAAGGGAAAGCCACCGCAGATGCTGGAGAAACGTCACCAGCCTAGTCAGAAGCAACCAGTGAAAATGGGGGGAGACAAAATGTCAAATGACATGGTCCCTGAGCGTGTGGGGTTGCTGGTATCAAGGAGAACAAACATTCACGGGCCTGCAACAGCTGGAAGAGATGGGGAACCACAAGGGTTTCACTGAAGTCATTCTGCATTCGAAATTTTGCTCCAAACTCAATCAGGCTACAAAACCACTGATTAAACGTGGTGCTAAATCTACCTTCTTGCACCAGTTTAGTCTTGGCAAATTAAAGGGACTTACTAGAGGTCCACACCAGAGGGCTGGCAGGGGGCTCTCCAAGAATCAGGGTAAGGATGACAAGCAGGCAGAGACCTTTGATGTTGTTTTTAGAAGGCGATGTCAGTATCAGGTCTCCTGAATCCTCATCTCTTCTCCTTGAGAAGAAGACAACCATTTTATGAAAGACCTGAGATGGGTTTTTTTTAGGGGACACCAGAAAGAGCACACCTCGGGAGATCACGCCTGGCTATCGTTCAAACTACACAGGACGACTGCACAGTGAGAGTGACTTTTATCCTTCAGTAGCCACAAAAAGGGAAAACAAGAAGGTCCTTCTAGCAGCCATAGGAGAGGAAAAGTATCATGCAACGTTTCGTAAGAACTAAATGCCTGTTTCATCTGTGAACTCGATTAAAGTCACATGAAAGCGTTAAACCGAACGCTGAAAACCCACACGTTTGATATGGAAGAGCCTATTATGTCAACTTGCATAGTCCTTGCCAATGCAGCGCACTAATGTTAATCATTCTGCGTTCTAATTATCTTACCATTATAGCAATTTCCCTGATGATCATCCTTTTTTTTTTTTTTTTTCTCCCCTTTTTGCTGTTGTTCAGTGTTTTTCAATGATGCAGGCTGTGTGGCTTGGACCACCTCTTCGCCACCCGAGTCTTTCCAAAGACTCTACCAGAGGGTGGGTGATTATCTCTCCCCATCATTCCCTTGGCTTACCAGGACGTACTCCGTACTTTTAAACAAAGGGATGGGAAAGAGGAGGACGCTGCTTTGCTCCTCTGCCTTCACACACTGTGGAAACCTCCCCGATGCCCCAGTGCCACCCTCTCCCAGAGCTGGTCCGGTGACACGGAGCGGAGCAGCGTTGACTCCAATGGGACAGCAGGAAACCGCATCCTTGCTATCACCCAGCTGGGCTGAGACCGCCTCAGTAATTGCAGCAGAGCAAGAATGGATTGAATTTATTTTCTGCTTTACTCCAGAGAGAGACAGAGGCCAGATTTACCCAGAGGCCTCGTTCCTACCCCCTGAACATGAATTACTTGCAGATGTCCCAGGGAGGGGACAGAAGCAAAGAGACAGACGTGTCCCTTGAACCAAGGACGCGATCAGTCCGTTCTGCCTCATCACCCTCGGGTACATATAGTGACATTTTAATTAGCTTCCCCTATGTCTGACAGACATCCTGGGTCATGGAGAGACACCACCTTTCATTTCAGACCCTAACAAAATTTGGGAGCTTAAAAAAAACAACCCAGTCCCCTCTTCCAACCCAAGCAATTCATTACTTGCCAGACAGCACGAAGAATGCATTAGAGAAGAACATATTCTGCATTTGCTGTGGAAATCTCCTGGTGATCTTATCTGTCTCTCAGTTCAAGCTCAAAGCTCAATTGTGGTTTTTTCTGCCAGGACAAGGAGACTTCAAGCAGCAATGAAATCTTTTCAGATGGGGAGAGTCATCTCTTCATTTCAAATTTACAGGAATCAGAGAGATTTATGGATAACCTGAAACAATAAGAGGAATGGCTATGGGGCAGCCTACTGGATTCTGAAGGGCTTTGAGTTAACTGCTCCAAGCAGTGAACATTATCTTGATCTGACTGCCTAAAGAAATAAATACTTCAGAAGCAGCCTTGCCCAGTAACAAGTTTTCCAGCTATCATTGAGTAAACCAGTACAAGGGCATCATCTCTAACGTTCACGCATTTCTAAAGGACTCAGACTATCTTTTTGATCCCCTGGAATCACGCAACATCAGTAAAAAGCATTAAGGGTATAGAACAGCCAAGGAGCTGAGATGGGGGGATGAAAGGGAAGGCCCAGGAGGAATTCACTGGTGAGTTGACCAACAGGTCTGTTTTGCAGTACGGCCAGTATTTTTTTCTCTAGGATGCTTGAGAGAACGGACCACACAAAAACCTCCAAGTGCAGATGCAGATTTATCTTCTAAGTGGTTAGTGTCAACAGCAGCGTCCTACTCGGAAGGTATCAGAGACCCCGGGAAAGCAGAAAAGCCAAAAGATATTGTACATTCAATCTCCAAATTACTGGGAGCTAGAAGTTAGTGTTCAGGTACCACCACAGCACCAGGGAAACCGGTTCATGTTATACACTTACTGCTCCTTCCCACCATCCATCTGAAGAGGACCCTAATGAATGTCTACGATATTGTCACCTTCTTCATCTCAACTTCTGTGAACCTGAATTGAACAGTCTGACAGGTACCACGGCAGCAGCATGTCCAGGGCAGCACTTCCAGCCCACACCCCCCATCTGTTCTCCCTCCCAGGCAGATATTTCCCTCTCCATTGGGCCACTGTCACCGTCCCCTTGGCCACACTCCAGTCGGGTTCTGCTGAAACACTCTGGGTGACTTTTCCTATTTTACACCCAAATATATCAAGTCACGTCTACATATAAATACAACTGCATGCATTCTAATAATTGCCTGCAAACATATACATATATATATGAAATTAAATTCACTGGTGCTGTATGTAAATGTTCAGGCTGCTCCGCCATAATAATATTAATGACAATAGCTCACATATATCTAATCATGCTTTTCCTTCCACGCTGAACAGAGCAACCTATGAGCAATCCCTGACTCCCAGGGAAATAACCTTAAGGTCAGCAGCTCTAGCTGTGATGGATCTAGAGGGAAAGCAGCTCGGCAGCTGAGCTCCCGTGCAGAGATTGCTCTGCCAACAGCTTTTCACATCCCCCTACTCAGAAAAAATGAGAAAATTTCTGTAATTACTACTGATTGCAACTGTGGTAGTATTGCACAGAGAGAAAGGATGTATCCACTGGAAGACAACCAAAAATACACCAGAGGATCTCTGTGGAGCTCATCTTTGCTGCGCAGCCTTCATGTTACCGGTTTTTCAAGTTTTTCATCTTACTAGAGCCAGGAGCACAATGAACCCCCTTTTCAAAAGCAGCGTCTTTGTTCTGAAAGGTCACAATCTCGACTGAACATCTTACGTCGTGTCCAACATGCACAATAGTTTTCAGGGACTTTTTATTTCATTCTAAATGTCCTGCCAAAAATGCAAAGAACAGGCACAGCTTCTGTATTATTTAAGATATATGGGGATTAAACGTCGACTGGGGGAAGCAGCAGCGTTCCTGATGAGCTGAACCCCATCCTTGGCTCAATACACATGTGATGGATCTCCCGGGAACCTTCCCATCGGTATTTAAGACAACTGGGCTTCACAGACACCATGGCTCCTTTGTAGACACTGCACCGCCTCATGTGGCACTACTGATTTTTAAAACAAGATACAAAGAAGATGTTCTTTCCACAGCATTTCACTCACCCTGACACCCTGACTGTTTATCCTCATTTAAAGAGAGCAGCCCTTCTACCTCGATTAGGCATCGCCTTCCATGCTACTGTTACCCGTCTTTCATAGCTAGGTAGGAAAGCTGTCAAAAACAATTACTTTTTTTCTGACTCGTCTGGATCTACATCTCTCTCGAGTCTTATCAAACAATAGCAAATGGAAATTGAGGCAAATTTGGAAACTTAGACTGGGAAGAGATCCTATCATGATGCGACTGCATTTAGGGTGCGCTGGCAGAGATGCTCTGACATCGGGGTGTCACGTCTCACCAGGGACACCACGAGCTCTGATCTCCAGCAAGCCTGGACCGCAGATCGAAGTGCTCGATGGCAAGCGTTTGAGTGACAGAGGCACAGCAAGTTTCCCTTCAACTGTATGATGAAATTCTTTAGGGAAAGCCCATTTTCTTTATGTAGATCTCTGCCTGCGCGCATTAAATAGGTGGTAGGTCGGTGTGATCAAAGGGACGGGTCCTGGGATATGCAAGACAACACACCAACATCTCACACGCTTGAATCCTCCTGACGAGATCCCATAAAGAAAACGTGTTTCTCTGGAGCATGCTGCCATCTCCATGAATGGCTCAGCTCAGACTACCTCCCCGTTTCCTCACGTGTATTCAACATCATTAGGACTGCTGCCCACTCTTCTCTGTGACCTGAAAGATTTTCCTCTTCTCCCCATCACGCATACAGACAAAAAAAATGGCTAAACTCTGACTTCATTTCTTTTCCATAATCTGGGTAACACATCCTGGTCTTCTGTCTCTTAGAGACGGTGTCGAGTCGTCCGCATACCAAGTAGTAGAAGAAAAGCCCTGCACCATAACCAGCCTCCTTATCAGAAGGATAAAACTGCTGAAGAATATTACTGAAAATGTTTAGACCAGTGGCAAAAAGCCAGACCACAACAGAACTGGCAAAGACACGGGCAGCATGAAACTGTGACCTATTACTTCGTTTTAATCAAACATTCGAAACTAATTGGGTCATCAAAGGCTGAAATGGTAACGAGTAATGAAAAGCTAAAAGCCTAACATGGAGAGAGCTGTAACTTATGGATGTGATATTCAGAGCAATCTGAGAAAAAGTACAAAGCTTCGGTAAACAGACCTTGCCAGGCACTATTTTCCCTCTACGGCTCTAAACGACGTATTTGTTTTGTTGCTGTGACATCGTAGCAGAATTCAAAGCAGCAGCAGCACCACAGAAAACGTAGAAAGAACAATTGAAAACTAATTCGTGCCATCAAATGACTACAGAGACAAAGCACAAAACTATAAAGGGACAGTCACTCTTATCGTTTTCCTGAAACTTTGTTTTTCCTTTGCTGTGTGATAAATAAGATTAGAGGAGTTTAAAAGTGAAGTCTCTTTTTAAAACGGTTGTGTCTGTCTCCTCTGCCTCGGCTTTCACCTGCAGGATGATTGTGGGGAACCGGTGAAACCCTCTGCTTGAGCAGAGCCTTCTGCAGTTGTTACTTAGGACTACTTTATCAGTGAGCTTTGTATGTTGGGGAGACATTTTGTAAACACAACTATGTGTCTGAGCATGCAATTATAGCTGAAAATACTCATTTTCTTAATCTTTGCTCTTTTTACCATACAAGAACACTACCAGGGGGGTCTGTCACCATACTTTCCATTCATGAAAGTGGAATCACAGAATGACATGGGGTTGGAAGGGACCTCGAGATCATCTCGTCCAACCCCCTGCCAAAGCAGGTCCACCCAGAGCAGGTTGCACAGGAACGTGTCCAGGCAGAGTTTGAATGTCTCCAGAGATGGAGACACCATCTCCACCACCTCTCTGGGCAGCCTCTCCCAGGGCTCTGTACAAACACACACACAAAATACCCCTGATTTAGTGACCTCCTGCCACACAACCAAGTCTTGCATGACTTTTAAAGCTTCACCATTCGTCCTGTAATACCTGTTCAGAAAAGAAAGGCTTGTTTCAAGCCAGCTGTTTTTTTACCACCACAGGACTTCAGCAGAAGAACACATGAACTCCAGGAGCAAACTCCTCCTCGGTGCAGCAGCATCCTCATCAGCATTTTGTGCTCATTGCTGATTTTTCTACTCCAGCATGGACGGCACCTCTTAAAAGTTTGTGCTTCGTGCTTACTGGTACAGCGACCTTTTCCAGGGGACATTTCCCCTGCCCCAGCTCTCTCCCCGCTTGCTCCGAGCCCTCCGTGCCGCTGTGCGGGTACCGGCGCTCGGCACGGTGACCTTTCCCTGGTTCAGAGCTGCTCAGGGAAAGCAGAGCTCACCCAGCTTCCCCTCCCGCTCATCTAATGAGCTGCGTGATGTCAACCCACTGCTGATATTTTCAGGGATAGTGGCAGAAGCACATTAATGAATTTATTATGGATTTTTTTGTGTTAAATGTATTATGCAAATGTTAATCAGCTTCCGCAGAACTTCGCAAAAGGTGCTGCATGAAATAAACAATACAGCGTTCGCTCCGCCAGTAAAATTTATAGACCTTCATGTGTTTAATATTCAATGTGCAAATTCCTTGAAAAAAAAATTTTTTTAAAGGGCATGTTGGTAAAATTTCCCTGCACAAATGTGAATCTATGCGCTCCTGGTCCCTGATGTTAACAAACATTAACAAGCCTGTACTGTGCATGTCCTTGTTTTATTCGACTTCCACTTTGCACATCACATTTATCAGGGCCACCGAGGCCAAGAAACAACTTCTCCTTCCACCGCCCAGTGACACATCTACAACTGGATGACATGCTTATACTTCTCCCCTCTGCTCCAACGGAATGTTTCTAATTCCTGTTAATTCTAATAAATTCTAATATATGCTTAGAGCGAGCAGTAGAGTTATTTCGGTCGTGGGGAGACTCCTGGAAGTGCAAAGGTTGCTGCAAACACCTGAAAATACCTTTGCAATGAGGCTAAGAATTAGGAATGCCAATCCCCGAGCGAAATGCCTGTGCTACACCTGAGCTATTGGGTCAATAATTAATAGAAATGGTATGAATTTAACCAAGGCAACACAGATTTTTACCAGAGGCTTTTTTCTTTGGTGTTTTGAGCAAAACTACGGAGTGACCCCCAGAGTGGTCTCTGCCAACACACGTGAGCAGACACGTGCTTCCTTACATCAGGGAAGACTTGCTGCAGCCTGTGAAATTGAGAAGATAATCTTGGCCTCTAAAAAAATTAGCTTATTGTTGATAAAATCCAGGAGTCTGTGGAAATTCAATGCACTGGATGAGCGGGACAGCATGATATGATATGACCTTCTGCAGACCTGGACCTACACTTCTCTGCTTAGTTCATCTTTGTTTTACTGGGTCTCCTGTTCTCAGCTACTCTATCTCGTAATTAAATCCCTCTGAAGCACACAGATCTGCTCCTACACCTTGCCAAAAGCTGTACCTGACTGAAAAGATGCCAAGTGGTTTGCCCAAACCCATTTAAAGAAGCCTTTTTTTGTAAAAAAAAAAAAAGAAAAAAAAAAGAAAAAAGGCTGAACTTGACCACCTGGAGTTTTTAATCGAGGACCAGCTGTGCCAATGTGGACAACATCATGCAGAGATGAGGGGAAAAGGACAGGGGGTTTGTGGAAGGGAAAGCATCCAGAGAATCCAGAAAGACGACTCATAACCATTTGAGAGGTCAATTAGGGAACCTTGAAAGGTTGACAACGTCCCTTTAAGTTTTATAACTGTAAATGATTCATTCATCATTCTTCACTGGTCACATAATGAACAGTTAGACTGTTAAATGACCTCAACTTTGTCTTGAGCTCTTAACTCCAAGCCAGTTACTGCCTGGCCGCCAAAATCCTAACTACAAAATGAGTCACTAAAGCTTAAAGAGGAGAAATGCTCCAGGTCAACCACTCACAGGAATCTGCACCTGGGGTAGAGCTCCCAGATCTTTTGTTAGTCCCTCAAAACATAGTGTTAGGATAAGAAGGAGACCAGTCCAACCACAAAGGTTGCAGAGATACTGGGAGAAAAAAACATGAGCGCTCTCTGGATATCCCATCACCTTCATCGTGGTGGATGGACCCACCATAGATGGACATTTGACTCCTAGAGAACTTAATACAGCAGAGGGCAGCCACCCAACCTCCCTGCAGAGCCTCCTGCTTTGGTGGGACCAGCCACAAGTCCATGCCAACTTAGGCAGGCCAATTAAAATGAGCTAAAGTAGACAAATAAGGACAAATCTTCAGACACTATTTGTCTCTAACTTTACCAATTATATCAGCTACTCTTACTAAAAAAAATGATAATATTTCTGCTTCAATAACTTTCTTATTTCTTATCTTCAAATCATTACAGCTACAACACAACTACCACCGAAGCGGACAAGTGGTTTACGCTTTAATTTGTGCAAAAACAATCAATTTAAAAGGTGGAGGAAAGCAAGATTTAATTTAATCAGATTAATATCTTAAATCGTCAGATAGTTGATAACGATAGCAGAGTTAGACATTTAGAAAGGAATGACTGCACATGCGTTAATGAACACCTCAAAACACATTGATAAAGTCAGGTCAGCACGACCACGTTAGCATGTTTAGTGTGTTTTTCTCAGGCAGCTCCTTCCTGGACACTGTAATAGGGAATTCAGTCCCTTCTATTCCAACAGCAAAATTAGCAAAAATACCAGCTTCTGGCTGGGGAAAGTCTTCTGATGACTGTCCCCATACCATGTAGGTAGTAAACTCTTCCCAAGCTCTTTGAAATAATGGAGAAAAATAAATTATTTCAATATGTAAAAATAATACTGCATTTTTATCAGTGTTGTTGTTACATTACTGACCAGCAGAAAAGCTAAACACAACTAGTTATTACTGTGACCAAGGGCATCACACTGAAAGTCAGAGTTTGTGTGCCAAACCATGAACCTTTCAAAGAGTTAAACTACCCTTGCAGGGTCTCACCTTGTCCCTGAGATCCTCTCCCAGCTTTCTATGAGCCTGTTGAGGTTCCCTTGGCTTCCAGCATCCACAAGTGATTCCTTTTACTTGAAAATGACCAAGAAAATAAAGACTCCTTCAATTCAGCCTCATAAATGCACATGCTCAAAAGGATTAGGCTGCTACCTTGGCTAAGGGACTAGAGGTGATTTTTACATGTCAGCGTAAAAAACATCTCCCTGCCTTTTATCCATACAGATCCACTTATCTGAGCTCTAACTGCAGTTTCACTTTTCCTCACCAACCAGCTGTGAACTAATTACGAGGACTTCTAACTAGTCCTGCTCCCCCTCCAAGCATATGGATCCAATTAAGTCGAACTGCAGCTGATTTTAATCAATCTTCCTTGAAGCAGCCAAACTTGAAGAATCTCTTCTCCTTCAGCTCGAAGAGTAGAGGAGAGCAGGAAAAGCAGGAGAGATGTATTTGCATAAGGAACACTTCACATCCGCTTGGCTGCCTGCAAACACAAGGCTCCGAGCAGTAAGAAATGCTAATTGAACACTCCTCACGAGTCTTTCCTCCCACTTTATCCAAAAAGCACTGATTTGATCAGTCTCTTTTGTTCCTGGCATCGAGCTGCACTTTTCCACCAGCAGCTCGGGAAGATGGTCCAAAGTGTTTCAGGTAACTAAACAACCCAAACCTTTCACTGAAACCTCAGCAGATGTGCCCACCATAGGCCATGCAGTAACAGTGCATCTGCTTTCGTAGAATCACAGAATGGTTTGGGTGGGAAGGGACCTTAAAGCCACCCCAGTGCCACCCCCTGCCCTGGGCAGGGACACCTCCCACCAGACCAGGGTGCTCCAAGCCCCTTCCAATCTGGCCTTGAACCCCTCCAGGGATGGGGCAGCCACAGCTTCTCTGGGCAACCTGGGCCAGGCTCTCACCACTTTCATAGCAAAAAGGCTTCCTGGAAGGCTTTTTTGCTTCACTGAAAGAAAGAAGGGTAGGGGAGAGGAGATAAAATTGGTTAAACCCACTCTTTTCATATATTATTTGAATCCCTCTCCTGAGCCATGGTTCAAATGTTTTCCTTAAGATACTGTCCTGGGTGATGGGGAGGCACCCTCAGCAGGGTGTCATTTCTCTACAGCTCCACCATTTCTTGTGTTTTTGTAATCTGAGGTTTTTATTAGCAGTAAAGACCTGACCAGTGAGTAATATCCATGCTAAAGTCTTTATACCAGTGAAAGAAAATCAATGCAGCCTGCAGCTAGGTGTCAAGAGCCAAGGGGTTTTGGAAGAAGAGGTGTGTGGAGGTGGAAAGCGCCTTCAAGCCATAATTCAAGGTGTCCCCACACAAGCAGAGAATACAAAGAGATGTCAGACCTTATATACACTGCTGAGGACAGCCATCAGTATCTCACTTTCTTTATTTGCTAATACTGAGCTCAGGGAGCGCGAATCACGCACCAAACACAACAGCACCTATCCATGAGCTCGCTTGCCCTTTGGCCAGTTCGTCGGGGTCCTGTAGGTCCCAAAATGGGCTATTGGTATCAGCAGCTGAAGCAGAAATGAGCAAAATTCATGTGCCAAGACTCGGATGTGAGAGGAGGCAAACATTTTTGAAACTTTACTCCTTTCCACACATCAATACAGTCAAACATTGACGTTTTTCATTACCAAATATTAGCTGTATCTCCCTAGATTTCATTAACACGCAGCTTTATGAACTCAATGGACTTCAGCCCAGCGTGAAGCAGTCAAAGCCTTAATCCTGCCCTTTCCTCTTCCAAATTCCCTATTTTAATACACCCCTTTTACGCATCTTTCATTTAGTGGATACAATTCCGGAAAGTCAGAAGTATCATTTTAAAAAAGAAGGAACTGCAGATAAAGATTTGTCAGAAATTGCCCTCATCCAACCATGTTTAATGTCACCCCCACTTTTTCTTACACCTTTATTTGAATTGATGCTGTGCTTCTCCCATGTTTGTCATTTCAATCATCTTTCTGTTCAGTAAAATCTTCTTGTGATTTCTGTATATAAAGTTTGTCTCTCCTTTTTTACCTTTTGTGATAAAGGGACGTTATTTTAACCCATCATTTCCCAGTGATTTCTTTCAGAGATGGGAATAAATAACATGTCAAACCAGCAACATTTCAGTGACCTTATCTGAGTGTGTAATAATATTTGCAGCGTATTTGCTCAGCACTGATAGAAGAGGTGAATTTCTAAGCTTCTCCTTAACTTAGTGGGCTCCCACTGCAAGGAACCTTCTTCCAACATGTTTATCAAAAAATAGTCATTCTAAGCTTGGCCTATCAAGATATTTGATTCTCAAGGTGAATAAAAAATGGGAAGGCTGATCTTTTCCTCTCTGAGGAGTTCTGAAATCTTGACCATTCAGGTGGGCACTGATCAATACTGACATTTTAGCATTCACCTTACATATTCCGATATTTATGCTTTCCTCTAAGACACAAGTAAAGTGAGGAGCTAAGGAAGGTGGGAGCTCCCTCCTGTTAAATAGAGAATTAAAGCCATGCCCTCAGCCTTGGCCAGGCAGATGTACGAGCATGATTACCTTAATTCAATGCACTAACGAGCCTTTGGGGGACTGGCAGATTTCTCTTTCTTAGACCTGCTAAGCCAGACGACCACCTCCCTTCTCTTTTTCCACACCTACATGTTATCTCACCCTTCCTATATAAGTTTCCCACATTGTTCCCATCACCCTATTGCTTTTCTACACCGTGAAAGCTCAGCGATCCAACGGGAGCTGCTGCTGATCTTCTCTCCTCTGCCGAGGACCAGAAGGCAGACCCTCAGCAAGACTACACCAAAGGCTTCAGACCTTTCCTCTTTGAACGTGGAATTCAAACAGCTTGGTGTTTCGGCATCTCAAGAGCAGCGATGAGGAAACAAAGCAGAGCATCTCCAAACACCACAAATTAAACAGGGGATTCCTCCGGTCAGGCCTCCTTGGAAAGGCAGCAGCCATTGTAAGACAAATGTTGACAGATTAAATGTGACCTGAGTGAGTTGTAATCTGCTCCGAAACCAAAGCTGCTGTTGTGTTCATTGGATACCGAAGCATCCAAACACCAGCCCAAAGCTTTCATCTCCTTCTGATGACTGAAACCCAATTAAAGGAGAGCCGGGTGACAGGTTTCACACTAAACATGGCTCAGCAGAGATGCTCAGCAGCTCTTAGCTCCCTGCTTTATCAAAGCTGTCACTTTCCCTGTCTCTAGGAATTGGTAATAAAAAAAAAAAAAAAAAGATTTGATTCGCCTCTAATAGGTGTCAAGATAAAATCAATGGTCTGTCTGAAAACTGAGTAATTTCAAACCTGCAAGTTTTCTACCACGAAGCAATTTACACAAAAATGGGGGGGAAAAAAGAGAGAAAGAAAGAAAAATTAAGAGAATGAAATGCTACAATGCCAAATTGTTCAGCATATCAGAGAGAACAGAAAGGAGAGATAACACTGTTCATAGCAGGATGGGCTTTGATTAAACAAACCGGCTCGGGTTCTTGTTTGCTCCAGCACCTTTCAAACAGAAAACACTATAAAAGCTTGAAGCAACTCCCGTGCCCCTCCTCTGCAGAGGAAAGCTGCTCCCAGAAGGAGAGCTGGAGGAAGAGACCGCTCCACCGGGGTGCCCCTGCCCTCCTTCATGGAGGGTGAGACTTCACCGATCTACCCAGAGTGAAAAGCCAAAGACTTTCTGGCACGTAGGACAGCACTACCTCAGGAAAAGGTAAAACACCCCCAGCAGCACAGCAGAAGAATCACACCCTTTCGTCCTTCTGACCCCACACTTTCTACTCGCGGTGTCTGTGATCTGGAGATGCTGCCATGTCATCTTCTCAATGGCACTCTCTTGGAAAAACACTACCCAAGGAGGCCACAAACCAGTGGCCTCTGTCTCCATCGCTGATAGCAGCCGTGGAGGCTTCAGTATGAATGGAGCTCAAATGTTGATATTGGCTCAGTGCTGTTATCCCCTGTCTACACCCTGGCTTTGGCACGAATCAGTTTGGAGAGAGACAACTTATGGTAGCGGAGTTACTTAAAATGGAACTGGTTTTGAGTCTCCAAGAAGAAAAAGCAGAGGTTCCAGGCAAAGGCATAGGAAATGTGTGATTGCATTTGACATCAAAAGACATCGATAACACAGTCAGAGACCCAGGTGTGTTGGTGCAGTTGGCAAAGGCTGCTGGAAAATGCCTTGCTGCCCACACTGAGGGAAGCAAAGCTCCACGCTGCGAGTGTTTGGGCTCATCTGGTGGGACAGCGATGGTCAACGGGGCACGGCAGGCACCCCAGCCGCTCCACATCTCCTACCTGCAGGGTCAGCTTCTCCAGTTTCATCTCCAAAGCTCTGTTCTCCTCTTCCAGTTTGCGGCGTTCAGCTTCCAGCTCCTCGATTTTCAGCCTGGAGAAGAAGGGAAAGGTAATGCACGCAGTCCCCCTGCACGGCCCCACCACAAATAACCAAGTAAACCATGAAATCACAAGCTGTAGCAGATTATTCCTTTATACCAAAAAGATACACTACTGTGGCAGTCAAAACACACAACTAAAAGGTACACGTTTGTAGGATGAAAATATAATTTGTAAAAGTATATTAAAAATATACAACTTGCATGTAAAGCAAATCCAACTTAGATGCTTCCTGAACCACAGAGTGAGTGAAACCATCATGTTTAATAACCACCAACAGCTAAAACCTCCATGAGTGCATCAAATCTCTTTTTGATCTGATTTATACTTTTGGCCTTCACAACGCTCCTTGGCAGTAAGTTCCAAAATTTAATTATGTGCTGTATGAAAAATTAGTTCATTTTGTTTTATACTTCACATGTGATTATTTCACTGAGTGCCTGTTAGTTCTGCTATGAAAAGTTGTGAGTAATTGTACCATACTCCCCTCTCCACACCACTTTACAGGCCTCCTCTATTATTTCCTGAAGAATCTCAATTTAGTCTTTCCTCACATCAAGGATTTTCCATATTTCTACTCATTTTTATTGCCTTTCCCTGTTCTTCTGCAAGTTTTATATAGACTTTTTGCTATGAGAAAAGCTAGAACTACAAAGAGCGCTCGGATGGATTCGGGGGTATAATGAGACTTTCTGGTTTTTGTTTTCAACTTCTTTTCTCGTAATTCCTACTATTCTATTTGTCTTTTTAACTACGGAGCACTTACCTGATATTTTTAGAAAACTGGTCACAATAATATAAGATCTCTTTCTTGAGTGATAACAGCTCATTTAGAGCCCGCTATTGGGGGAGTAAAGGTGTTTTTTCTTATGTGCTATTATTGATGTACAACTTCATTTCCCACCTTGAGCAACATCATAAGGTTCTTCTGAAACTCTGAACAGTCTGATAAGCTGAATAATTCCATGTTATCTCAAATTCTGTCACCTCACTATTCACAAACTCCTCTTAGGGTTGGACAACAAATTCCCAATAAAAACCATTCCAGGACCTAAAGGAAAACCTTCAGTCTCATGTTCTTTGTTTTACCATCTTTTAACTTCATATTGCATAAGCAAATGAATGGAATAAAAATGCAGAATGGACAAAAATGGAAGAAAAAAAAAGACATTATATTATTTGTAGCTCAGGAAACCCTGGAGCCAAGGCACCAGAAGTCAAGTAGCCCAGTAGCTCTGCCCTACTCGCATGGAGATCCACCACCGGCCACCCCTGCAGACAGGACACGGGGACAGCCCCCCCTCTGGGATTCTGATATTCTTATTAATCCAACAAAGAACCTTCTTTCTTATTCCATCAGAGTAAAGTTTCTCTGTGACCTTTGGCTCAAAGCTTTCTGAAAGGTCAAATATATTATATCAACCACGTCAGCCTTAGCCAAATGATTGCTGAATCCTTCAGAGAACTCTATCAAGCCTGTTGAGCAGGGGATATTATTATAAAACGTTCCATATAACATTTTTGCTTGCATTTAAGTACAGAGCACAAAAACCTTAATGCTGCTTCAAGAACCTCACCTTTTGCATGTTAACTTCCTGGGATTAGCTGTGCAACTAATGCATATTAACATTGGTCTTTGAATTTAATTTTCTCAGGATCCTTTTCCAGAATATTTAAAAAAAAAAATTAATTATCTTGCTTGATAATACTCACTTTTAAATGACCTAAATTAAGCTGAAAATCCCTGCACCGTGACAGTAAACAACACACCCATCTGCCAATATCCCACAATTATGCAACAGAAATTGCAGGTACAACTAAGAAGTCGTCTCTCCTATTCACAGGGTAGAAGTGACAAACTTTTCCAGAGAAGCTGGTTGATCTACAACATGCTCAGCACAGAAATGTCTCCTTTATAAATATGCAGCTTGAATTGCTTAAATTATTTGTAAGCCCGACCCCTGCTGGTAATTTTCAGATATTATAAAGGATCATCTTTTTTCCACTCTTGGAAGCTTCTAAAATGCCGAGGAGTAGCTTTTAGCATTGTCCAGGCCATTAAAAGAGATCATCAATAATTTCCAGAAGAGACACAAAGCTAGCGGGGACAGAGGATGCCGAAGAAGCAGGAGACTGAAAAGGTCGGAAAAAATGGAAATTCAAATTTGAATTAATGCTTTTACCGGCGTGTTTCTAAATGGATTGCAGAACAGGCCACAAGAAGAGCAACGTTTTTCTCTGAGGAGCAACAGCGCAGCAGCTACTGAAAGGTCAGAGCCAGACACAGGACTCTCATCAGTACTTTCTCCGTACTTGACATGTTGAATTTTAATTTAGAACACATTTCTCTCTCCATCCAGCCTCCCAAATAAGCTGTGATGTTGCCTTTATCTGCCTGCAGAACTTCTCTCCAGGTGGAGGTTTAAGCTCAGGCCTCTTTGATGCCCTTTAAAAATCATTCAGAGCAATCACCAGAAACCATTTCACAAAGATGTGAGACAAAGCGAGCCGTAACAAGGGTAGGTTTAAGTCACTATATTTTAATGCTGCAATTTTAAGATTTAATAATTTGTTTGTGCCCTTTGTGCCTCGGTGAGGAAAGGGCAGTGATTTGCAGCCCGGGTGCTCGCAGTTGTGCAGCAGACGTACCTGGACCATGGATTTTGTGAACGGCAGCACCAGGAAGATGCTTGAAATCCATGGCTTCTTCCCCAGGAGCTCGCCCTTGGGCTCATCCCACAGGCACCTGCTCCTTCCCACCTTCCCACAATTGGGGTATCACTGGGCTATCCTCCTTCCCAACACCCATGACTGGGGTATCACTGAGTATTCTCCCCGACACCCGCAGTTGGGGTATCACTGGGGTATCCTCCTTCCCAGCACCTGTTGTTGGGGTATCACTGGTGTATCCACCTTCCCAACACCCATGATTGGGGTACCACTGGGGTATCCTCCTTCCCAACACCCATGATTGGGGTACCACTGGGGTATCCTCCTTCCCAACACCCATGATTGGGGTACCACTGGTGTATCTTCCTTCCCAACACCCATGATTGGGGTACCACTGGGGTATCTTCCTTCCCAACACCCATGATTGGGGTACCACTGGGGTATCCTCCTTCCCAACACCCAAGATTGGGGTACCACTGGGGTATCCTCCTTCCCAACACTCATCAGAGACAGCCCTTGCTGCTTCCTCTGTGCTGAAGACAGGGAACGTTGCTGTAACCTCTTTGCACCAGAGAGGTTTTTAGGACTGACTGGTGCTTTCACTACTTATCCCTCTTCTAACCTATTTTTAACGCTGTTAAGTGTCCTGGATCTCCAGTGGGAAAGCATTAAGAACCATTAGCAAACAGTTTGTGCTATTCTAGCTTTGCTTTCCAGCCCTGGGGAACTCTTCCCAATGGCAAAGAGAGAGAGAAGCAAGGGAAATCCTATCTATATATAAACACAGCAAAGCATTTGCAGCTGGTGGTTAAGATACGGCAGTCAAATATTGAAAAATATTTACTTGGTTGGCACTTGAATCTTGTCATTTACGTAAATTCAGGTACAGGGCCAACTGTGGACGGCTTTCGGATGCACCAGCATCCACGCAGGCAGCCTCAGTCCCCACATACCTGTGCTCTGTCCCTCCAGGGACATCTGGATGATGAAGGTGATACTATTTTATCACCAGTTTGTATGCCTCGACTGGGTACATATGGGATTTACTCAGGGAGGGAGAACAATCCAAGACAAATTCCTGTGAGAACCGCAAAGAGCAGAGCACAGAAACATCCGGGTCCAGCACAACCATCTATTAACTTAATGTCTGGCCATTTTAACAGCAGCCCCGTGGCACGAGGAAGGGAGAAACACCAGTTACTTTCTGAAATACTGACACCTTTCTCAAGTTTTGTGATACAGGGAAAAATCATTCCGATTCATCTCTCAAAAATTTACCAACTTCTCCGCACAGGGGTTTGTTGTCACATTTTAAATATTTTCCAGTTTTCAATCTCTTTGCATTCCTGGAAGACTTTTCCTGCATCAGATGCAGACAGCTGAGCCTAAAGTCAAAGCTCCACAGGCACAAGGTAAATTCAAGCCCTCTCCACAGCCTTTCACAAGATCAAATGTAGCGCCAGAACACAGATTCATTGGTGTGTGCTCAGGTTTGTGGATCTTCACACCTTTGAGAACTGAGCTTTATACTGCCCCCACTGCACGTTTCACTGCCCCAGATTAGAAGAGGGAACAAAAAAATAACCCCAAACCTGCAGCTGCAGGTCTCCCAAAATGACATTTGTGAGAATCAGGAGACATCCCACCCTGTGCATTCAGTCTCTCTAAAAAATGCTTCGATGGTGAGGGATGATTCTAGCGAGAAAGTCCAGTCTGCTCCTATTTTTGAATGGCAGAAGGGAGGAATCGGGTTGATTTTCACCAGCACTGAGGCACTTCCAAAAGCCTTCAGAGCTTTTCAGTGGAGTCAACCAGCCACAGCTGCCCACCATCACCTCTTCATCGTTCTTTGATTCCTTTTTAACATTCTCAGGCGTGTTACGCGCTGGCCTGTAGAGCAGCGCAGCTATTGCCGGTGAGGCCATGTCTCACGGAGGCCCCAGCTGCGAAGAGGACATGGCCATGTGGAAAAGCTATTGCCGAGCAGGAAACTATTGAATGGAGCAGAAAATGTATGTGTTGGGAAGACGCTATTAAGGGATCCAGATGGCATTGAGATGGTGTTAGGAGCAGAGCAGACAGAATTCCAGCAAGTGTGACTAATAGGCATTGGCAAGGACATGAATTTCTTTTGAATTACTGTAACTCTACCCAGTCTCTAAATCCACAGAAAACATTTAGGATTTACTGGGGTTGCAGTTTGACAGCAGCAAGGAAAAGTTCAGATTTGTTCCAGCTGAAAAGGTCCTTCAGCTGTTGCCACTTAAGTCTTCAGTGAAGTTCTTTTAAAATATATTACTTTTATTTATAGGTTCTGAAATACCAGTTTCTGCACAGTTATCACCTTCCCTCTTAAAGGTGCTAATGCCCAAACGCTCTCTGCTCTGCCGTACCCCACAGCTCATGAACTCAACAGTTTCACCACTTTTTCTTTTCAGAAGATCCATGGAAAATAAACAAATACGATTTCAGAGGGAGCAGCAAGAAGTGTGAGAAATGACAGCATTAGCGCCCGCTTTTATTGTCTCTTCAGAAACGATGATGCTGGGAGAGAGTTTCACATTTAAAGTTATAAAAGGTCTGACGAAAGAGCACTTTGTTCTCAAGAGAAGGAGGAAAAACTGATAAAGTCTTTCAAGTTTCTCGCTGAAAATTTACTTTCCATACTAAAGAAAAATGCAACAAAAGATATGTTTTTAAAAGCTCTCATTCACTCACAGGAGGTGAATACAGATTCAAATGATCAATATAGATTTATTTTTTTTCCTCCTTTATGTCTCTCCTGCTTTTGTTTTCAGGAGTTAGCTTCTAACCACAGGGTGTATATGGAAACGCCTGGAGGCTCACGGCCCATTCCTGCTCTGCAGGCTCCCCTTGCTGGTTTCTGCTGGTTTTCCTCTATTTTTCACATTCTTCCATGACAGCAGCTAAGTGGAGAGGCTGGGCTCCGGCCAGAAGAGCAGCCGCATCGTAGTGTAGGTTAATGGGATTTCAAAGACCACAATAAACTACAGAAATGGAAATAACTCCCTCATAAGCTGTGGCATTTCTTTCCCCACTTTCCAATTTCAAAATTTGCATTCTTCCCCCTGGTTTCTGCCAGAATGTCCTTCTGAATAGGAAGGAAGGAGTGGTAGAAGAATAGTAGAAGGAAGGAGTAACAGTGGGGCTTGTGTTGCTCACTCCTCCTTAGCAGCCACGTAAAACTGAGTAAGCTGGTCCTGTTGGGGCCCACGAGGACACAGGAGGAGGTCAAGCACATCTAATCCCTTCCCATCCTCATCTCTGTTCTCTTCCAAACCTCTTCTGTTCTTAAATCATAGCTACCCAATTTGCCCCCGCTGCGTGGGGAGGACACATCCAGCGAGGCAGGAGCAGTGTCCTGGTGAGGACCACAGCACGTTATGCCTGAACCCCAAAAGGCCGGAGAAAGACAGTGATTTATCTTGTGCTCCTTTGCGAAGGAGCCTCTTCTGTGAAGAAAGAAGTCGGCCCAGTTTCTTGTCCAGTGCACAGAAAGTGCCAGAAAACACAAAATAAGGCCCAACCATGTCCTTTGACTGCTTTAAGTCTAGAAGGATAAGAAAAAAAATCTTTATGGAGCAGATTCTCCAATGCTGAATGGAGTCCCAGAGAGTCCAAGAAGACACCTGAAGCAGCAAGAGCAGCCACCAGTAAGGAAAAAGGAGCAGGGACTGGCTTACCAGTTCTCCAGCAAAGAGAGCTCCAGCAGAAAGAGAACACTTTGCAGCAACACATTTACTGTTCGAGCTGAGCAGTGAAAAGGGTGATTAAAACCAAACAAATCCATGCTTTTTTGGAACAGCTTTGTAGCTAAATGACTAGCATCAGGGCCTGGGACAAGTATTTAAATCAGCCGTAACAACAAAAAGCGGTTCAGTAAAAAGCAACAGAAAAAACAGCCTGGAATTAGATCCTGGGACTGTGGCCTCTGTGCATCCACAGCCTCGGGAGCAGGCGGTACTGAAATGGGGAAGAGAAGAAAAGGCAGAAATATCACCATGAAACAACTGCAGAAGCTTAGTCTCTCTGCTGAAGCAGCTCTCAGTGCGCGGCTCCTCACTGGAGAACAGCTCCGCACCAGCAGCGGCTTTACTGGGAATAGGGCTGCGTTTGTGCCATACTTTGTGCGGAGGCTCTGACACAATTTCATGAAAGGAGGAGAGAGATGAGATTAATAGTCAAAGAAATCCTTTAAAAACAAAAAAAAAAGAAAAAAGAGAGAGAGAATAAAACATTATCTAGAGGGTTTTAGGGCTACCTTTGAGCAGAACCTAATGCCACGATCCTGTAACAAGGTACCCTGGAGCTCCGCTCGTCCCTGCCCAGGAAATAGGTTTTAACTCAGGGCAAAGCTGGACATCTCCATCCCACTGCCAGGAGCCTTCCACGATAGGAAGTGGTCCTGGACCATGTACAATCCAGCTGTTTTCCCCTCCACACGCTGCTCCTGAAGCTGCTCAGTGAATAGATGGCAAACGCTGCTCGGCGAAGATAAACACCAAATAATAAGTTTTGGAGGTGAAAATAAAGAGACCGAACGTCTCCTACATGAAAGGGTGCTGCCGTCCAGCCCAGGCTCCCTAGAAATACTCTGAAAACCCTCAGCTCCCAGAAGACAGCAAACAGGATGCTGGCTCTGCTGATAGAGAGGCATAATATTAATCAGGAGCGACGGGTTTAATGTTGCTGAGGAGGTGGTGAATACTCCTGCAGCAGCGTGAAAATCGCATTTCAGAGGGTCTCGTGTGCCTTAGCAAAGGAAAAACCTGAATGAGCTCAGTTCAAACACCCACGATACGCAAAAGCAGATGGAGACAGGTTTATCCCCCTGAAAAAGGGAAGCCATAGCATACTATCCTCTACCAGAACTACCATATGAGAGAGTAAAAAAGGGAGATGTATGCCTTGGGTCCTCAGAACTATTACATCACCTTAAGGGAACTATAGGAGCGAGTTCCCACGATTAGGTGTACAGCCCTAGAACATATTGGAATAGCTCAGCTGAACATGTGTTATTTCCAAACACCTCCCCTCTGCTATGGCACTGGGCTTTCAAAGCCATAAAACAAGCTCCAGAGGCAAAGCACAGGAGCAAAGTCATAACGTACAGGCCAGTAATTTCTACTTTCTGTAAGATTCTGCTTGCTGCAAAACCTTCCTTTCAGTCCTAAGAGGCACTAACGCTTTATAGTGATGGAGCTGAAAATATAAAAGAATTAAGAAATGAAACTCCAGCCAAAGTCTTCCATCAGCCGAAGGATAAAAAACTCAGCCTGTCAAGATCTGATTTGCTCAGCTTAAATAAAAGGAACTTTATTAAACATTCAGAAACAGATGAACTTTTCTGTGCCCACTATTTATTGTGTCACCTGCTTTGGAATGGAAGCTGTAGATGCTTTAATGAACACATGGAGAGCTTGTCTGCCTTCACTGTAGCTTCTATAAATGCTCGTGTATTCTCTGCAAAAATCCTGTTTTGTAACTCCTCTTTCAGTGCATCACAACAGGTCCCCCTCTGCCATCTGCAGCAATGCACGAGGGGAAACGGCCCGTTTTTATCTCCAGTGCTACACGCACATCAGCATCACAAAAGCTGGATTCTAAACCTCTTCACACACACACCAACAGATCCCGTATTTACGGTCGAGATTTGGTCAAAATATGAAACAAACAGCAATGCTGTTTCCACGGGAAAGTCAACAGAGGGAATAGTGACGCAGGAGCCGGTGTTATGAGTTATCTGAGAGCAAGAGACCCCAAACATTAAAGAAAAGAGCCTGCAGCCTCCCAGAAGTCAGACCAGCTTATAAAGTATCTAAATGCAGGAAAGATCAGGGGCGGAGGCTTTCTGTTAATGCTTCATGGATTTCTTGTGTCCATAAAAGCTGGAGAGAATTTTAAAAGCGTGCTCGGGAAAAGAACATCCTGCTTCAGGAAAAAGAAGGAAAACACATTCTGCTGCTGTTCCCTGCACAGCAGGCAGCCCATGTACACAGCCTATAGCATGTGCTTTTCATGCATTGTCGCGTGGTGAGGTCCCGTACCTGGAGATGGCAATAACCAGAGCAGGCAGTGAAATGGCTCTGGACATTTCCCTTCTGATTTCCACTGACAAAAAGAGGAATCTTCTCAGTGTTCCCCTCGCTTTGCCTACCTGAGTGTGTCAACCTCCTCCTTGGTGATGGCGGTACTTTGCTCAGCTGTACACTCTTGAGACTTCAGGACCTTCATCTCCACCTCCAGCTGCAGAAGAGAAAAGGCATTAGTTCCTCCAGCACTGATAAGGGGGACACGTAAACAGCACAGGGAGGAGGAGGAGGAAATCATGATGTTGTGCACAGCTCAGACCTTTCTCAAGGTATGGACATCAAGTGCAACTCTTCATGAGTTGAATTAACAAGACACAGTTAACTTTGCTTCCCTTTGCAACCCCTTTTGCCTTCCCCAACATTTACTCCAAGGTTTCAACACAGAAAGTCAATTGTTTCTAAGCTTCCAGGTATTTCCCCAACCAGCCCGCCACTGATAACACGATGCAGAGAATTATCTGTGTGGTATTAGGAGCTCGCTGGTACCTCAGATTCGGTATTGACAGTTCTACCTCATTTAGCTCCAACTCCTCCCCAGAAGAAATGAACCACAGGATTATGCTTTCTCATCTAGGGCAACCCTGAGACACACACATTGAATCCAAAAGGCTGGGGAATATTTCCAGCCCTTTCCAATATACACTTCTAGCTCAGGTAGGTCTGGTGGAACAAACAAACAATTAAGAATATTTTCTGCCTCTGGCCTTGTTTGGGAAGGAACTCACCAGAAAGTACCTCAAAACTCTACAGACATGGAAACTTCCTACTCAGGCTCTACCATTCTCAGGCTCCCTGACATGGGAATTTGTATCCCTAATTCAGCTATCAAGACAATGCACAGATTGATAAATGGCAGATGTTACTTGTTTTTAAACCCCTCAGAAAATGATTTATTATGGAGTGTAAGCAGAGACAAACTACCTGGAGGATACTCCAACTTCTGTTTCAGCACCATCTCCCAGCTTAGACCTCCTTCACATTTTGGATTTCCTTTTATCATCTGTCTTTTAGCACCTGGCAACTAATTCCCCTAATAAATCTATTGACAGAAACTATATTTTTCACTCAGGAGGAAAACAATAAGCAATCCAGCCCTAATTATAGATGCAAAACTTATGACCACAGAGAGCTCAGTGCTCAGCATCAGGGAAATAATCCATTAATACTCCATTGCCTTCAACAGCATCTCCATTGCCTTCAACAGCATCAATCAGACTCGTAGAACAAAAAACCCCCATTGCAATGGCAAACTTCAAGCTGACAGAAACTCCTTATTTTTTACAAGGGAGAGGAACATATTGACACGCACAGTCATATTGCTCAGCCAGAACTGAAATTTTGACATATTGCCTCTTTGCCCTTCCGTCCTTAGCAGAGAAGACGGACAGAGCATGGCAGGGCCGTTAGCAGGAAAGGGCAGAAAAGGGATGGTTGGATTATTCTCCCTCCCCTTTCTCCACAGGGAAGAGCAGAAGGTGGAGATTTTAGCCCAATTTTCCCCCCGGCACCCCGAATTCTCCCCCTGCCTGTCAAAAGGCATCCGGGAAGAAAAAATAAGCAGAGGCCCACCTGCACCATCAGGCTGTACAAATGTTAATGTATATTAGCTGCCTGATAAGATTATCACAGCCAGAAATGCTTCCCTCAATTTTCTGATTACTGAGCTTATCTCTCCCAGCTCAGCCCATCACAGATGGCTGGGGATAAAGCAAGCGCGCCAGATAATTCCAGGAATGTGAATAAAAGGTACCGGGACGAGGAACGGGCTTCAATTCCAACCTACTTCTACCAGGAAAACACTCATTATATCTCCCGTTTCCCGCGTCTGCTGAAGCCTGGATGGGTTTGCTATCTAAGAGTTTTGTGCTGCTTTCTGGACTGCGTGTGGACAGCATTTGAAGATGGAAGGGCTGGTAAATATGTTATTTATCATAGGCTAAGCGGGCTCAGCCTTGAGTCCAACTGCCACCTGCTCACCCACAGGAGCAGATAAATCACGGCCACCTTCTCGGGAGGGATGAGGGGGATGAAGGGGGTGGGCGAGTTATTTGCTGTTGTGATGTGGGGTCTCTTGTGTTGGCTGCATAGAAAAGGAAAAAATGGAGTGTGTAATGGGCAAAGGGGATGGGAGAGTGAACAAACACACACTGAAGTGACTGCTGCCATGGAAAGCATCAGTGCAGGGCTGACCTGATACACAGCGGTGATAAATTAGCGCCAACTACGCTCAGCAGCAGCGTGATGAGATTCTGCTGGGTTTCTAAGAGTATGTCGTTGAAGGAGAATGAGGAGGGACTGTCATTTCTGTGTTCTCCCACTTTTCAAGCACCAAAACTACCTGGACTGAAGATGCGATGTGCCTGCGGTGGAAAGGGAGAGGGGGGCACGGTGATATCTTGGGAGATGACACAGGCTGGAGCGGTTGACACGGACCTGCGTCCCTCAACTGGGATTAAAACTGCTGGAGAGTTTTGCGTTCAGGCCAAGGCACAACTTTGTGCCACAGCAAATTATTGTCATTAAAACCTCACTAATTGTTTATTTCAAAAAAGAAAGTTAAACAGTTAAGGTATTGAGTATTTGATTCAAAATTTGCAGCTTGTTTCTTTTAATTGTTTGGGTTTGGTGAGGAAAATATCCCTGCCTGCCAATCTCACAGAAGATATTAAAAATGTTATTTATGTCTTTTCCAGGGCAAAAAAAAAAGTTAGTTGAGATAAGATGGAGTGGCTTATTGTTGGGATCCAATTCTGCTTTTCTGAAGGCAGAACAGTGCAGGCAAATAGGTCCTCGCGAAACAAGAAACAAGAGAACAGCAAAAAAGAGCAAAAACATCAGGAATCCATTGATTAAAAGCTTCCTCTGACTTGCAGTTCTGCCTGCTGGATAATCCAAGCAGAAGGTGCTGTTGCCAGGCTCTGGTGAGACCTGGCACACTGGTACCAGTGTAACGTGGTGTCAGACACGAGCTGGACCCGTGGCCGTCCTGCCTGTGGTGTGGGCAGGGGTAAAAGCAGAGAGAAGAGGGAGAAACGCAGCAGAACTGAATGGGGAAAATAAGCAAGAGGAGGGCAGTAAGAAGAGAAATAAAAACCCATATCCTACATAATTTTCAGCACTTTGCACAAGCCTAAGAGGTGGGGAGGTCACCGAGACCATATCCCCTCAGGGTAGCACCAGGGACCAGGTAAGATGTATGAAATGACTCCCCGTGGTGGCCGTTTGTCCCTCTCTGTCCACTTGTCCTCTTGGGTCAGTGGCACAGAATGGCTTCAAGAAGAGATAAAGAGAGGAAGAGCCCGTCTCCTCTTGCTGTTTTCTCTGCCTAATTCCCATCACTTCCCCCTTCCTCAATTAATTCCCAGTTCTGGTCTCTTTTGTTCACCAGATGCCACTTTCAGCAGGCATTTTCTGCGTTTTGAACTAACTCAATATTCCTGTCTAAACTCTTTCAATTTTTATCAATAATTTTATATAACTGGCTGAGCTCAACTTTCATTACTTTGAATACATTAAAGTATCAGAAGCCATTACCCAGCAGAGAGGGGAAAAGGGCTGTTCAAACTGCAGCTCCTCGCTATATTCCCCCATTCACTCCCGAATGACCCAGGTCAGGCTTGGATCCTTCAGCTCTCTTTTATGTTGATCTGGCTCTTAACTAGCACCGAGAGCAGAGACAGAACATTGTCCCCAAATACAGTGTGGTATCTCTTTTACCCTGAAAATTCCACGAGAGGGACCCAAGTACCTACAACTCCTGCAGGAGCTTCAGGGTTAATACCGCCCAGGGTCAGACCCCCAGTGATGTCCCCTCTGTACACAACACATTAGCATCTCGAAAAGAAACCAAGCTATTATTTTTCATTTTTTTAAAAGTTACCCAAGGTTTTTATGACACTAAAAAAGGCAGAATAATGAGTAATGTCAGAGCCCACGACTTGTGAATAAAACACATAAACAGGTAGTTAACATTTTGAGGATGTGATGTTCTCTTCTCAGAAGACACTGGAGCCTCTTGCTCTCAAACTAAAAGGATCCCGTTTATCCCAAACCTTTTCTACTCTCTTTCACTGCAAAACCATGAATTTCAGTCCAGCTTTACTGCTCTCAATACGAAGCGATCAAGACACATTCAGGGTATAGAACATCCACTTCCACAAATACCCCCAAGAGATGAAATGCAGATATTTTTCCAAAATAACTAGTCAAAACCGAGAAAGAGAGGAAGGAAGAACATGGATGGATTTTTGTCTAGTGTTTAATTAAACGAAATACTGTTTTTCTTTCAGCCTTACTTTTAAACCTGCCTGGACAGGATTTCAAGGTGTTGGTTCTCCAAGTGTTAATGACATAGCAAACACCCACAGCAGTGCAAGAAACGTGTTCCTTGCTGGTTCTCTCTTCTGCAGGCATTATTTAAAGATACATGAGATGACAGGAGAAACACAAAATTATAAATCCATCTCCTGACAGCTAGAAGAAACAAACCTTTACTTTATAGAGCTGATTTTCTTGGTATATTTCTGACATTTGTCAATTCTGACCCGTATTTTTGTCCTCTCCAAAAGAAGTATCTGAGCCTCCGCAACCCCACGGACCTGCTGTTCCTCCCACTTGATTCCAGCGGCCTCAAGTGCTCCTGAAGACAAACCTTTCCCGAGCATCCCACTGGTCTACTGTCCACCCCCCACCTCCAAAAGGAGACTTATCATGAGACTTAAGTTTCTAAATCAACCTAATCAGTCGCCCTTGAAAACCACATTTGTGAACTTCTGACTATTTTAACCCACAGCCCAAAATAACGACCCAATCTCTGTTCAGGTGCCTCATTTTGGGTCGTAAAGGACTCAAAATCTAAAGGCTTTCAACTCACTGCAAAAGTTGGGATTTGCACGTTGAAGGAAAGGGGTTGGTTTATTCGCCCACATCATGTACACATATTTCACAGAACACATGCTGGAGACATACAGTTATTATTTGAATAATGAGTGAATTTTAGTGAGGGGCTGATACAGCAATCTTACCCTGATGAAGTGTGCCTGCACGTCATTCAGCATTCTTGGAACTGTAAAAAAGCAGGAAATGCTGAATCCATTATAAATGTCTAAAGGTTTATTTAACAATGGGCTGATGCAACATCCTTTGAAAGGCCTTCCTCAGCAAAAGAGCTGATTTTAAAAGGAAGAGATAAATAGGAACTGAATTGCATGGAGCCAGCATGGAAAGGTGAATTGAGATGTTGTGTTTGACTACAAGTCTCAACACAATTCAAGAAGATATTTAAATACATAAATATTTAAATATATGAAAACCAAGCAGGTTTGAAAAGGAAGAGCACACGCTAAAATAGACAAGAACAGAGAAATGAGACCCTGAGTAAGACCCATACACTGAGGTTTGAAAACAGGGAAACTACTGTTCCCCAGGAGCTTGATATGCCCATTATTGTAGTGATGCTATTTGTGCTTCTCTCCAAAGGATGCAGCAGTGACTAAGGATCTCATTTGTCTCTCTTCCCACAGAGCAGCACAACAAGCCTGGTGACTTCCTGCTGTCTGCAAGCTTAGAAATCAGGCGTCAGGACAGAAATCAAACCTACATGAGCACCAGTGGGGTGTCACACGGGATTGATACTGGGCCCAATTGTTTAACATCTCCATAAGAGATCTGGATGATGGGACCTAGTGTGAACCGATGAAGTTTGATGATGACACCAAACTATGGGGGGAGTGGACACTTCAGAATGACAACCTGGATAGGCTGGAAGACTGGGCTAACAAGAACATTATGAAGTTCAACAAGTGTAGGGTTTTGCTTCTGGGAAAACATAATCCAGGAGTGCAGCACAGGCTGGGATCTACCCAGCTGGGGAGCAGCTCTGTGGAAAGGGACTCGGGGGTCCTGGTGGACAACAAGCTCAAGATGAGTGAACGGTGTGGTGAACATTGTGCTGCTGAAGCAAGAAAAGCCTACAAGGTGCTGGGCTGCATCAACAGGGGCATCACCAGCAGAGATAAACAAGTCATTATCCCACTCTCCTGAACGCTTGTCAGGCCACATCTGGAATACAGTGTTCAGTTTTGGTCCCTGCTATATGGAAAAGATGGACAGGCTGGAAAGAGTCCAGAGAAGGGCCACAAAGATGATCAAAGGACTGAGAAGCTGGTCATATGGGGAAAGGCTGAGAGACTTGGGTTTGTTCAACCTTGAGAAAAGAAGGTTTAGGGAGACCTTATCACCATGTTCCAGAATTTAGAGTGTGGCTACAAGAAGATGGAGTCTCCCTTTTCACAGGGAGTCACATGGAAAAGACAAGAGTTAATGGGTACAAGTTACTCCTGGGGAGATTCCTATTGGACAGAAGAGGAAAATTTTTCACAAAGAGAACACTCAGCTGTTGGAATAATCTCCCCAGGGAACTGGTGGATTCCCCATCGCTGGGCACTTTTAAGATTCAGCTGGACAGGGTGCGACGCCATCTTGTCTAGACTGGGCTTTTGCAAAGAAAAGTTGGACCAAAAGATCCTTGAGGTCCCTTCCCACCTGGGATTCTATGAGTCTACGACCAGTGAGTTTAATTTGGGTGCCCAGCAATTCCACGAGGTAGTAAGAGACCAGGTTGAGCTTCCACAGAGCATTCTGCTCAGCAAAAGCAGCATCACCTCTTCCATACCCCCAACAAAACGATGTGTTGAAGGGCTCTTCCCCTAAAACATCTGCAGAGAGGCACAGATGGGGAGAATGAAACCTCACCAGATTTCTTAGTGAAGTTCACTCTTCATCAAAGAAATAGGACAATACTTGCAAAAGAAAATATTACTTGCCATTTAGAAACAGGCTGAGTAGCCCGGGATTAGTTGGTACATTTTCTTGGGAAAAGCAATCCTTGATGCTCTTGTGAAACAAAGGCAATAAACCCAAAGAAAATCAGATATTCAATAAAAAGTGGTTTAGAACTACCTATTTCCCACTTGGTTGAAGCAAAAAAAAAAAACCACCTTTTTTTTTTTTCTTCCCTCTTTAAAGACAAGGGTCAGAGATGCCAGTCTCTATGGCTTATCCAATCTGTACCAAACCTGGAGAGCTTTTATCACTGAGAAGACAGGGCTAGAAGCAACCTCCCAGCAAACAGTTTCCCAAAAACATACTCATGCATATATATTATTGCAGATACACACAAACTGGGAAATGGACATATGCTGACTTTTGCTTCTCTCCAATGCAGTCTGGATTGTGGCTTTTCTCCTCCTGTTGCAGTAAAAAGAGAGCAATTTTTCAAGTTTATACCGAATGTCATTCTATTTCATTTCCAAATATAATCTCCCAGAGAGAAGGTTCGCTTGCCCTATTTCCAATCTCTAAAGTTAATACACAAATTTATATTCCTTTCTCCTACTCGCTCTCCTAAATTAAGAGGCGTAATTACTAGGAACGCTTGCTACAAACGAATAAAGTGCCAAGGGAGAAGGAGCTGTCACTGCTGGACGTCTCAGCAGCCACCCCTCCTCTCCCCCCCATCCCCAGAGGATCCTGCTTATGAGGCAGTTTCTATCTCCCCTATTAGCAGGGGGGGCTCACACACCGGTGCAGACGCCGAGCCCTCCCTTTCCAGGCAGGACAATCATAAGGAACAAAATCACAAAATTAACTTCAGCCTGTCAAGGAGCCACCGGTGCTTGCAAGGATCATTCCTCCCAAATTCACCTCCTGCCTCCCCCCAGCCCCTCTGACCTCTCGGGCGACGTCAGGTTTCCTTAATGACAGCCGAGAAACTCAGATCTGCCATCTAAATATTCAGCCCCAGCCTCATCCCTCTCCCCCCTTCTCCCCACCTCCAGCACCCTCTCAAAAGAAAGATTGATTATTATAATCAGACTTAGCTCTGACACAGCATTTGCATTTTTCAAAGCACAGCATAGTCATTAACTAATTCATCTACCCCAAGGGAGCCCTAACGAGCTTTCACCTCTCTCCCCTCTGATTCCCAATCTGCAGGCGGCTTTTCTTCCAACACCTCCCCTCCACATTGTGCTGCACCAGCGCAACTTGGTGAAACTCCAGACGGGCTCAGCCAGCCAAATCCAGCCCTGCTGCAGAGGAACACAGCCCTGCCGCCGCGGCTGAAGGGGACCGATGCACAGACACCCTATTTAACAGCAGTTATCCTAAGGCTTCCCTGTGCAACCCCAAGGGTACAGAGTGTTACAGGAAACGGTTTCTGTTCTGCAAAGTAAGGCCGATGCCACAGGGGTCCCAAAAATTACCGTATTCCCGTAAGAGCAGCATCAGCCTGAGCTGCGTGGCCAGCTGCGAGGATGTGAAGAAGGAAGCAGCATCACATCGCCCCCTCCAAACCCCAGCCTCCTCCTGCGCAGCCCCATCCAACAGTTCAGACACTCACCCTCCACCTTCTTCCCCAAACACCTACCCCTCTGCCCCGGTCCCCCCTCCAGGCTCTTCTCGCCTCCCCAGAGCTTCCAGACTCCGACCCTCCCTGTCACCCACCTCCCTCTGCTCATCCCCCTGTCCTGCCCCAGCACCCTGTCCCCCCGTGCTCCGCACACTGGCAGATTAGTGTTGATGAGCAATACCGTCTAGTTGGGAGTGCTTAACCCATATTCAGATGATGCATTTAAAATACTCCTGTCTTGAATACTTAAGAGAAAAAAAAAAGTCAGGAAAATATTTATTTTCTCACTTGCTTTTTGATCTATGGCAAATAGGGCTGTTCTCTGAACAGGGGATAAGGTGACAGTTCTGATATTGCTATTGTGCAGCAACGCACCAAGGACCAAGACCTGGTATCTCAACTGGGGTACAGAAGGGTGGGCAAAACCCTGCAGCTTTGAACAGCCTGAATGCTCCA
>JAOXNO010000070.1:2677002-2687675 GCA_028565335.1 Limnodromus scolopaceus
TTTAGACTGAACATTAGGAAAGAATTTTTCACAGAAAGAGTGGTCAGAGACTGGAATAGGCTGCCCAGGGAGGGGGTTGAGTCCCCATCCCTGGATGTGTGTAAGAGCCGTTTAGATGTGGTGTTGGGGGATATGGTGTAGGGGAGAACTTTGTAGAGTAGGGTTATTGGTTGGACTTGATGATCCCAAGGGTCTTTTCCAACCGAAATGATTCTATGATTCTATGACTGATCGCCGCTCTGGTCTATAGGCAGTTTGTCACCACTCATCTCCCAAGATCCCAGAGCTTCCACCACGCTCTGCTTTGCCTGTGGTCACACGCAAGAGATGCCTGTGATGTTACCACAGTTTTGTGTGTTGAACGTGAATTTTCCAAGAGGGAACGTGCAGCAGATGCAACACGACCAGCTGAACCCATTCATCATTCCCCATGCTGAAAGAAAAAAAAAACAAAAACAAACAAACCCAAAGAACAAAATCCTGTCTCTGGTCGTCGGAGCTCACTCTATTCCTACACTGTGGGGAACAGCAAGGACTAATTTTAATGTACATGTTTACAACAAAAACTGAGAGTGAGCTAGGAAAAGGAGAAGAGAAAAGGAACTCTGAGTACTCCTATCCCTCTGTTCCAGGGTTTACTCTGCCCGAGGAACCAAAGCTCTACAGAAAAAATACAGGGAGAAAAGTTGAAGCGGGGCATCATCGGTGACTCCTGCACACTCACCCCCCTCGTTCCAACAAATCACATTTCTAAATTAACATGATAAAGTCAAGAATAATACAAACACTGTGAAGTATACACAGAACAAACAAACAAGAAAAGGCTCTGCTGAAATAAAACTACTTGATGGAGAAAAAAAGATGTCTCAGACATTGATCATCAAAACACATTTTAAACAAACAAAATTCACTGAAGATCCTGGGTCAAAAAATATAAACGCACAAAGACAATTACTGATAGCACAAAGCAGGGAGGTTCTACCACAGAGGAGCATAAACAGATGAGACAGAAGCTCGCTGAAAACTGAAGGAACAGCAGCAGAAATGCAATGGACTAGTGCAAGACACCCAACAGCTAGAACTTCTGCTACAAATGGAGTCTCCATCAGTCAGGAACTAGAGAGGAGGACAAAGAACTGGGTGGATGAATCGACCCCAGGATGAACATCAGGGCTGTGCTCAGTGGAACCGGGGAACGTGAGGCTGAAATGGAAGAGCTGAGCCATTTCCAGGACAGAGAGAACCTGCCTGTAGAGATACTTCTGCAGAAGGTACTGCTGAAACATCAGGTGGAATGATGTGACCACTCTGGTCACTCATCTTCAAAGGAGACAGGGAAATACAGGAAGAGATTTAAAGAAAGGTGCAGGATTCATGAGGAGACTGAAGAGCCTGTTTTAAGAGAAGACAAAGAGCTTGATTTGTTTAACCTAGACAAATGAAATACTGGGAGAGAACAATTGTTCTCTATAAATATGTCGCAGCATAAATATGAGGGAGGAAGAACAGTCACTGTAGTTTAAGGAGAACATTAGCACAAGAAAAAATGGATATTAACTGCACATATATTTTCAGTTGGAACTGGGAAGGTTTCAGCTCTCGGAGCAGTCTTTCAATGACAGTAATGGGACAAACAACCCAAGCAGTTTCAAGACAAGGCTGATAAATTTATGAACTAAGGTATATGCTGCAATTGCCTCAGTTACCAAAGGACTGGACTTTATGATCTAAAAGTCCTCTTCCAGTCTTCTGTTACTACATCATTTCATTTTGGATCAGCTTTTTTGCTGTCTTTTTATAACCAGATTCATGTTCTTCAATCTGATTTGAGAACTGGATATTTCCCTAAAATTGCCTTACTAAAACTACCGCTGTGTTCATGCTGCTGCTTAGCTGAACATTGAGCTGCTCATCCTCATCCGTCTTGGGTTTGCTCGTCTCACATAAGGCGTTAGGATAAAATCTGTCAAGTGGTGAGGAGGTTTGCTGTCGTCTTGCTAAATCAGCTCGGAAATGATAAAACACACTTTTGATGGATGGAGACTTCCTGCACCACTTGGTCGTCTCCATTCCCCTCCCAACCTCTTGGTTCTATATATCTTCCAGCAAAGCTTCATTTTTATTTATAACTACGTGCTTCAGTACTCTAATCCCACATTTAATTGCCATCCCATTGTAGATAGTACAGAGAATTTCTATTTCCACTAATGAACACCACTTATGCCTGGTCCGTTGTCTTTCTTGCTTTATTACGGAATGGTTAGAGCTGGAAGAGACCTTAAAGACCATCCAGTTCCACCCCCCGGCCACAGGCAGGGACACCTCCCACTACACCAGGTTGCTCAAAGCCCTGTCCAACCTGGCCTTATGTTTAATTATTCTTAAATAAGAATTAAATGAGCTATATTGTCAAGTTATCCAGGGCAGGTCCTTCTATACCAAAGTTGACTTCTTTCATATTATCATATGTATAAAGTAAATATAAATACGTATGTATAAGATCATATGTATAAAGTAAATATAAATCTTTCATATTATCATATTGCTATAAAGTGAAATGTAACAGAATTTTTATCCTTGTCAACTATTTCTCTTAAGTATCAAAAGTTATAGCTCTTAAAAGTCTGGAGGTCTGATGTAACCACTAGAAAGGAAAGTCTGTCAGTAATAATGCAAACGGTTTATGAACTCTGTGGGTCTCTTGTTGTTTAAGTATCGATGTCTGTTACGATTTTTCCAGACTTTTTGTGATTTTTTCCATGGTGCCTCCCAGTTAACAGCTCGTTCCCAACTCATCACGCACGGTGTTCTCTGTGCTGATTTCTTTCATGTATTCTCCTTTCTGTCTTCATCAGTTCTCCTGACAACCACCAGTGTAGGCAGTCACTGACATTTAAGTTAATCCTAAACATTATGGTTTCATCAGACTGAACACATGATTTGGCTCTTTAACTATTCCTGACCTGCTGCCCTTAAATAAAGGTCTCCTGTTCTTTGCCGAGGGTTAACCAACCCTTTTACTCAAGGCAGAGGGAATTCATTATTTTCATTTTAAGGTGACTTTATTTCTTCTGTAAGGACACTCAATTTATGCCATTCATTTTGTGACTGCTACATTCTTGGACTTCAAATCTTCTTTACCTCCCACCCCGCTACGCAATTCTTCTGATTCTTATATCCGTCCTTTTTAATCTGCTGGAGGCTGAAATATAATTTGTTCCAATGAGCAGTCTATAGATTTCAGAGCCCACATGGGCCAAGCTGTCTTTTGAAGATGAAAGCCAAAAGATACCCAGAACACCTCAGGGCAATGAAAATACAGGTGATGCTTTTTTAATACCAAGCTGACTTCCCTCAGGGATTAATGATGGAGAAAAAAAAAACCTTGACACGAATGCCCCCTGCTACAGAACCGGACTGAAAGGAAGTTGTAAGATCAGGGATCACAGCCGTTGTCGGATGGCGAGCTGGAGCCAAACAATTCCCTCCTGACTGCAAAGGGAGATGAAAAAGGCAAACGAAAATTAGAAAAACTAGCACATCTTCTGCTTCCCTCCCTCATGGAGAGAAAGAAAGAAAATATAACAAACAGGAAAGTGTTTGCTACAAATAATATTTTGGCGTGAGCAAAGCGAGCTCTGAGCTCTATGTAGAGAATGGAAGCGTAAGAAGTAAGATGCTGGGACCCCAAAACAGGGAAAAACGTGTGAACTCTCCGAGCAATCTTGCAGCACATCCTGGGGATAAGGACATTGAGCGCTAGTCTCAATAAAGAAAACTTCCAGCGCTGACAAAATTGTCAGAAAAACGCATACAAACACAAAAAATTGCAGGAAAGAAGTATGTTAGGCACCAAAAAAAAAAAAAAAAAAATCACATCAAAAAACATTCTTTCAGCAAATAAAAGAAACACAAAACCCGCAGATCTGTGGGACAATTAAGTCATCAGAGCCCTATCAGGCTGGTGGCTCTGTTGTGTACCAACTCTCAGAAGACTGGGCAAGCCCTGGTGCCTTACAACGGGAACACCATCAAACGGTGAATAAAGAAAAATAAATAAGTGAAGGGTTAGAGGGAGAGAAAAATCAAAGTTTCATTGTTATAATTACACAGCACAGTGATAAGGGTAATTTTTCTTAAATCAGAAAATAAATTCTAGGTTCAAGTTCCCTGAAGGATATAAAATATTAGAGGATTTTTTATGGTTGTAATCACAAACTCATTTCTCCAGCCACTACTGGCCGTGTCTAATTAGGGCAAAGTATGTTAATGATACAGCGGCACAGCCCAGAGACGTCTTCAGTTGCAATATTAATTGCATTTAGGGAGAGAAGCATGAATTGTGCTTATACAAGCTAATTAGTATGGGTTTGCTAATTAATACTGGAAAGTCAAACTGCCTTTGTCTTGTCAACTGCAATTAGCTGAAGATGTTTAAATTTCTTTTCAATTTTTTTGTTGTGTTCTTCCAGTAGTAAACTCACTTTAGCTGACGAGCAATGAAACCACACTGGGGTACTCAACGCAGTTAGTGCGGCGAGTCCGTCCCACAGTCCCCCAGCAAGACCTTGTGCCCTGGCCCAGAACCGTGTCCCCTACAGCCAGCACCACCCTGCATCTCCTTTTGTCCCCATGGACACAATTCCCCGAACCAAGGGAATTGTCCTCCTCCCAAGGACACAGAACGTGCAGATCCTGCCTTATTGAGGCCATGATCCTATCAGAGTTATCCCCCAAGTATTTTACTTTTAAATATTGCTCTGTAAAGAATGAATTATTTACCAGGGCATCTAAGGTGCTTCCCATTGCATGTTAAGAAACCTCATCACACTCATCAGTGAGATCCAATCAACGAGTTCACCAGCTCCAGAGCACACAGCTTCATTCCCAGAGCTCTGGGGAGGGTGACAAAGCCATTAGCACCCTTCAGGGTGGCAGCAGAGATGTCACCTCTACGGAGGTTTATCCCAGCCCAAAGACCCATCAGACGGTACGATAGCACCTGGCAGGTGTTTATTCCATCTCACTCGGGGCCATAAACCAGTTTGCAGAATGGCTGATGAAAAGCAATATCCACATCTGTCAGCACCTGGAGCAGAACAAGTCCTTCTGCAGATCCCCAGCTGTGGAGCCTGAACATCAAACTAACGAGCATTGGATCACGAGTGGGGAAAAAAGAGGTAGAGGGATAAAAAGGAAGGTGAGATGCCAGGAATCCAACCCAGCAAACAACTGCTAAAGCGTCAGTTTGAAAGGAGTCTGAAAATAAGGCCAGGTGAGACACTGATCTGGGGAGGGGGGAGGAAAAAAAGCACATAAAGAAGATTTTGTTGGATGCAGGGAGGAGAGTGGAGCTGATGGTGCAAGTGCTGGAGCCCTTGGGAGCCCCATCCAAAGGGGACAGACCGCTGCCACCCCGAACATTGGAGAAGGCAAGAAGTGATGCATCTTTCCCTACCAGGGGGATTTCACCTGGGGATGCAGGAGAACCATCCATCACCAGTGGAAAAAAGGAACTATCCTGTCAAGTTTCTTCTCAAAAAAAAAAAACTGAGGGAAAACAAGCTCCTTCCTCTGTTTGAAGCCATTTTCTTATATTTGTCGAACAAAATTAAAAATGCTGAATAAAGCCACACCCCACAATCTGCAATCCATTGTCTGAAGCACTCCAGGATAGAGCCTATTCGTCTGAGATTGATGTAGGATTTACTGGAACATCACAAGACCTGCAGTTTTCCACTGAGTATCCCTTGGGAATAGGCAGTGAGCACTCACTGCTGCTTCATCCTCTGCTGATGGATGATGCACAACACCAATTAGTGCTTCAATGCTGGAAGTTCCAGTTTCTCCAGCTCTTTGCTACCCTGTTTTAGTATGGCAAACTTCTGAAGACAAACAAATAACTCAAAACTCAGGCTTAACGAGCCAAAAAGAACAACTTTGAAATGTTTAAAAACCCCACGCATCAGAACATTTAAAACATAACAGCAAATTTATCCTCCGACACGTCCAGTGAGCACAATGCAAAATTGATCGTATAGAATTTAAAACTATAACAAGGCAGCGTGTAATAAGATCAGATGGTAAATAGGATTAATTCCATTTTCTTTGGAAATATCAGTTCTGGCCTTTGTCACCAGAGAAAGCGTCTGAGCATATAAAAATGTTTGCCCACAATGTAAGACCACCCCAGAACTGGAATCAATTAACACTCTCATTATAGAAAATCTGCTACTGAAACAGCAAGGAGCACAAATTTAAAAGAAAAAAGAAACTAGCAGATGTGTGGCAACCTAGTAATGGTAGAACAAGGGCTCGCCAGCTCTGCCCTTCGGTGCCCTGAAGAAGCAGAAGTCCAAGACGACCGGTGTTGGCACCATGGTTTATGGTTTGGGTCTCAGGGCAGAGGTCTGTTTAGCACCTACTTAGTAGCCAGTGATGCGTGCCCATCTTTTTCATTAGGAATAAAATTAATACAGTGTAAAACACATCTACAGAATGAGTGTCGACATCTTGGGTGCTGCTCAGGTTTTCCTCATGACTAGAAAAGGTTCTGGGAATCCCACAACTCATCCATTAGCAAAAACACTGGTTCACGAAACAGCTTAATGCTGACACCTCATTTATTCCCAAGTAGGAAGAATTGTATACAATAGTCATAAACTGCACATAAACCTCCCTCCTGCCTGGTTTTGTGGCCTCTATTATTCTTGGTTCTTGAGGGAACTGCTAATAAAATAGACAAACCCAGCAGAAAATTAACAGATATTATAAAAAACTAGTTTGTGTTAATTCTGTCGCATCTCATCTGCTTGTCCTTTGCACACTCGAGACTGAATCAAAGGCCCCCAAAGAAAGGAGTTAATTCAGTATGAAATTAAGTGCTTGCTTCTGATCTAGAACTGCTAACAAAGAGAAAGCAAATTGCCAAAAAAAAAAAAAAAAAAAAGGGAAGAAAGACCACTAGATCTCATCCAACGCTTGTTCCAGGTGAGTACGGAGACAGAGGGTGCCAAGAGCAACAGGAATACGAACTTTTACAGTGCTTGTTCGCTATTCATTTCTGAATGTTTGGAACTGATCCACTGTTTAAATGAACTAAACTTTGCATATGCCACTGCTCTGTAAAACAATTGAAAAACCCCAAAAGCTGAACACTTACCATCTCTGCTCTTTGCTTATGATTTCCCACTTCTTCCAGAACTTGAGCCAGCTGAGCCTTCAAGATAAAAAAAAAAAAAAATAGAGAATGAAGTCTCAAATGTATTTGTTGAGGTTTAATAATATGTTCCTCCCTCCCAGCCAAAAAGCCACCAAGGGCAAGATGATTTTCACAGCATTGCAAAGGAATTATGAGCGTTTGGTCTTGCTATATCCTATGAGCACCACATTCCAGGAGACAACGCTGTCCCAAAGAGCCCACACACACGAGAAAGAACAGGTTTCTCGCAGAGAGAAAAACCACTGGATTTGCTATCCCAAATTTCAGTCCCATGGAAAAGTCAGAGAACTCTCCATTTCTTTGCAAGTTGCATAAGGAGGGGTCTAAAATCCACCCAATTCTTCCCGCTTAACTTTAGAGGAAGAAGAGGTTTGCTCCACTGCTCCCAGAAGGTGTGTTTGGGGGTGAAGAAAACTTCACGGAAAACCTTCTGGGGTAGTTTTGGAAGCCTCCAAAATTGTTGCGGTAGAATCCAGAGCAAATCCTCTCCAGAACATTACCCTACTGAATTTCTGTGAGAAAAGGTCCCAAATGCAAGGTATTTTCTTTTTGAAGAGGAAATTTGAAATTTAAAGAATCTCAAGCCAAAGTGGAAATACCTTGTTATCGCTGTGTGATTTGGGGAGGAATGGGAATCTGACTCAGAGGATCTTTCACAGTTTTGTTTATGAAAAAACAGTTAAACAAAATGGGTATTTCGGAGATAAGAGAAGCCACACACTACTTGAGTGCTATTACTTCCCACATCTTTTATTTCCCAGCGCTTTGCTAGCCTGCAATCAGCCTTTCCTTGGTTAGCAGAAAGCCCAAAAAATAGTCACAACTGATGGCAGAGAAGCTAATTTAAACAATGTAAACAAACAAGACAAGCACTAAAAAACCACCCAACTAAACAACCTCAACTTTCCTACAAACCAATTCCTGTAATTTCAAGCCGATATTCATTAAAACCCTCCGGAGTCCCTCTAACAATCTCTCGCCACACATGAACTGGGTCTTTTGAGTACTATGTCCAACCCAGAGACAAATAGCAAGCAGTTTATTACAATGAAAAGGAAAACATTAAGCTTTGAAGGGTAACAGCACTGAAATGCAAACAAAGAAATTACAATCTTAGGGTTCAGCACAGCAGAAGTTCCATTTTGCAGACAAACAACCAAACAGTTCAAGACTTCCCCGGCCCCAGAGCTCAGTGGAAACTGAAAAAGTTACAGATTCTTGCTGTGCGGGGCCTGGGATGATGTGACATTATTTAAGGAACAGACAGTCAAATAAGATGAAAAGGGTTTTAATACAAGCCTGGGACCTGGCACAGGGAAATGAAACACGTTCATTAAACACCGCGGGAGATGCCAGTCCCCACCAAACCCGGAGTGCACGTACAAGCAAGTGAGAAGAAAAAATGAAATTATCACCAAGTTTGATGCTGAAGCATCAGGAAACTATAAATTGCAGACATCTGGGAAAGACTTTTTTTCCCCACTACTATTGAATCAGGTAGAATTACACCAGCATGCTGGAGCCAGAAAAGAGTCCCACGGAGAAGAATTAGAAAACATGCCCCTCAGAGACGTTATTTATGAGAGATGCCAGCAAAGTCTTTGAAAAACACCCCAAGACTGAAATTTTTTTATCCCCCCCCAGTTCTCTGTATATTTAATAGCCTTCATCTATATGAAGATGTATATGATGATTGGATGAGAAATTCTTGCCTGCACTAAACTAGATGTACACAGCCATTAAGAATTACATCTCTGCTTACAGGAACCACCACTCCTGAATTTGAGTGTCGTTTCTCCGTTCAGCCTCCTGTTGGTACAGAGTTGTACAGAACCAGGGAGTAATTCCGACTGGAAGAGGCCAGCTCAGTCCCTGCTCAGAGCAGTGTCATCGACATCAGGATGCTCAGAGCTCATGGCCAGCTGGGTCTTGACAATCTCTCCAAGGAGGTGAACTCCAAAACCTCTCCGAGCAACCTGTGCCAAGCTTTGGCCACCGTCACAGTGGAAATATTTTCCTTTATACTGTCAAGACAACAGCACTTAAGGAACTTGTTGCACTAGATAGTATAAAAGCATTTTAAAGTACAAGACCTTGATAAAATCCAGAAAAAAAAGGATAGACAAGGCATATCTTACTTCAGTTAGAAGTTGCAAGAACATTTAGACAGGCGAAAAGTAACATAAAGGGATGGGAGAAATCAGAAATACAAGCAGGAATTATTCCATAATTTACCTTATATATAATCTGTCTTGGGGAAAATAACCAAATCCAAACCTCTCAAGCCGCTATGGCAGCAGGGACCTAGAGGCAAACCTGGGCAGCAAGTCCAACACCGCAGCGTGATAACGGCAGATCAATACAATTTGGAGAAGTAATCAGATAAGAATTAAATCACAAAGTAGGTTTTCTTCATTGCATTTATTTCTAGGCAGTTCATCTCAAAGGGGCAGAGTAGCTAACGAGTGGGAAATCAGAGAACAGCAACTAAACTTACTGGACTGCTGGAAGAAATCATTTATGAAGATTAAAAGATTTTTAAACGCACGGTTTGACTACAAACTCTCGCAGAAGAGCAAAAGGAACATATTTAATGCAGTCAGAGACGTTACAGTGATAGAGCTGGAAACAAGGAGGCTTTTCCAGCCTGGCTGATCCTGTCCGAAGTGATTCCCACCTGGAGCCGGGACCCTCTGGCCTGTCCCCATGGCTGCAGGAGGGCCCCGGGCAGAGCCCAAACCTTCCCGTGGTCCCCCCCTGCCTGCTCTCTCCTGGCTGTGAAACAGATGATCCAAATGCTTTATCACATCCAGTTTGTAAACATTAGCCCTACCCCAGACTTTTTATTAGCTTAAATCAAATATTGAACCTAGCTCAGCTGTTAGAGGACAGCTGCTTGCGAAGTGATTCACTGCCATATTCCTCCTAGGCCACAAGAAAATACAACCTAATCACCAGCAGCGTGACAGATGCACACATTTTTAATTATGAAGAAGAAATTAGGCTCTGAACTTGTCCCCAACACCTCACTTAATCAGAGTGCTCAGGAGGAGCTGCCATCACAGCCATGGAAGGACGGAGCTACCGAGGACCCAGGGCCAGCGCTGAGGCCCTGCACCAGACCCAGGTCGAGCAAGAACCAGGAAAGACCTGATGGAAAGAGTGTTCTTTCTTGGAATTTACCAAGCTCTGGCTATGTGCAGCCAACAAAAGGATAAGCATGACCCTGAACCACTTTGGTGGCCGGGAAGGAGATGGTGTGCCCCAGGCCTTGGTCCCTGCGGACACGGGAGGGCTCTCTGCAGCAGATGTTGGAGCAGTTGCCAGTCCCACCTCAGAGTTTTGCACTGGGAAAAGCAATATCCTAGAATCCTAGAATGGTTCTGGTTGGAAGGGACCTTAAAGCCCACCCAGTGCCACCCCCTGCCCTGGGCAGGGACACCTCCCACCA
>JAOXNO010000070.1:2704871-2734678 GCA_028565335.1 Limnodromus scolopaceus
GGATGGGGCAGCCACAGCTTCTCTGGGCAACCTGGGCCAGGCTCTCACCACCCTCACACCAAAGAATTTCTTCCTGAAATCTAATCAGCAGGATCCCATCAACTCATGGATGAAACCAATGGGAGGTAAAATCACCACGCTTTCCACCTTGGAAAAAGATTCAAAGAGGTTAAATCTCTGAATTAAACGCAGAATGCAGTTTGCCCTATTTATTGCAAAGAAAAGCAATTCTGTAATTGTGTAAAGGGGCGCTGGGAGGTGGTGGAAGCACTGGAGGAACCTGCCCTGCTGATTCCTGGCCCTTCCCTCCCCACTGCCTGGCTCTCAACAGCAAACGATGGAGACCGACAGAAGACCTAAGAATTTACTTCTACCTTTTCGAAGCCTTCCCATTGAAGAGCCAGCAGCTACCTGTTCCTAACCCCTTCCCCAGAGATGCTCAATTTGCCTTTTTCCTTCTGCCTTCCGCCTGTGAGGGAAGAGCCACGTTACGGCTGAGATACCCGCGTCCCAATCTCAGCCCCTGCTCTCGCGGCCGCACGCTCGCAGCAGGAGGTGACACCGGATGGCACAAACACGGCTCTCGGCTGCGACATCTTTGTCTGCTGCCATTTGTCAGGGTCGGGGCCACCGCTCCCACCCCAAACCTATTCTTGCCTCCTCCTCCACCTCCAGACATCTAATTGCCAAGCCTGTATCTCCAGGCACAGGCACACACGCTCTCCAGCGTGAACGTTTTAAAGCTCTCAACACTGTACAGAACGCTCTCTCCGGCTCTATTGTGGTAAATATGACTCATAACTACGCATCAGTTATCTTCTCTTTCCAAAGCACCACTAAGAAATAACACAGTTTTCAATCTTCTGTAGGACTTTAGACCTAGTTCACCCGTTTCTCCCATCCCCTGTGGCCAGGCACATCTGAAGCCAACCCAAATTCCCTGGGTCAAACCCCGGTTGTGGTGGATTATTCAGAGCATCACTGGAAGGGGCTACAGGAGGATTTGTTCATAAAAGAGCATTTTTTAGGGGAGCACAGGCTGCAGGGGAGTGTCGTGGCAATCCTTTTGTTTCTGGCATCCATGAATCTCCTCGGGGCTGAAGGGAGATCCTTCAGAGGCCGAGAACAGGCACGTTCCCACGTCCCCCCAGCATCACCCTGGAGCAGGTTGATGATATTCCCACGGCCTCAGCGATGCTGGGTGCTGCTCCCGCGGAGGGAAACCCGACAGCGGAGGCTGCAGGAGTCCATCCTGAACTCCCTGCATCACTAACACAGGTCATCATTTGTATTTATCATTACCAGAGATTTTTAAGCTTAGAGAGAGTCAAGACGCAATCTAATCAGCCAGAGCACTGGGGGCAGAGTGTCACAGACTACGTCTGCATCACGAGCACGACTTCCCAGCAAAAGGTGACAGAAATGACAATGTCTCCCCTTGTTCTTCCTGCACTCGAAGCTCAGAAAATGCTTTTCTGTCCCATGCTCTTCAATATGCAGCCAAGCGTGGCAGAAGGGTCCCCACGGCTGCTCGTTGTTCTGCAACTGGTCATTTTTCTGGTGGCTTGTCTATAGAGCAGTTTATCATAGGCTAAAGGTACAGGTACTGTCTTAGTTAATGATTTAATTTACTCTATGCAAGTTGGTGCCCCGACATTCTCACTTCTTAAGAATGATGGAGGCTCGCGGTCCCCAGGAACTGCCGAGTTCAAGCCATTCGTAAACTGTCAGAGCATCCACGCACTAAAAATAGCTGTAAAAATCTACCTGTAGGGACAACAACGCTGGATTGTGCACAGTATCTCCAGTCTAAGGCAGTGCTGCGGACCGCTTCCCTTCATCGATCCCTAACTTTCAGGACAGATCCAAAACCGGGGAAATCTCTTAAAAAAATTAACAGTAATTGAGTTTTAAAATCTCGTTTGACCAAATGTCTCAGATATGCAGAGACAGGCTCTGCTGCAGCATCACCAGCTTTAAGAGGCCCTTCTCTTCCACAGAACAGGGACTGTCACCTTTAGCAGATCATTAAGCCCCTCCATGAGTTGAGTTCCTCATTTATATGAGAGTTATTTGCAAGGTGCTGTCCCCAAACGCGGCCACCGGCGAGTGGAAAAAAGGGATGGGAGGAAACTAATGGCTCCCTGACTCGATAAGGTCACTGGGGTCTGAAAGAAGATGAAAAGCGCGTAAGAAGAGAGAACCCAAGATGATCCATTTTGCAGGATGGCCCGAGGACACGCAGCCCGACCTACTCCCCTTCAGCAAAGGGAAGAAACACCGAGGACCGCAGCGGTTCTCGAGTCTGCCAAGAGGTGCCAAAGCCTTCAGGTTCAAAATGCTATTTGGACAAGGTGTTTGTTTTGTCAGAAGATGATGTCCAGCCCTGTGACTGCTTCAGCAATCAGTGGTAGCTGATGCATGGAGCACATTAGCATCATCCCCGGAGAGAGCCCGTTTTCTCCCGCCTGAGTCACAGATAAGATGCTACAATGACAGCAGAAGTCCGGGCGAGTGAAACACATGCCATCCTGGAGTGGCAGGAAAGCTCTAGTGACTCAGATTTGCTCCTCATGGACATGCCAAGCGAGCAGAGTAATCTTCTCACTGCTTCTTACAGTTGTCACTGAGAAAAAAAGAACAGTGCACAAAGGTGGGATGGCAGCAGAGAGGCAGAGAAAGCAGGCGGCAGGAATCCGAAAATTAAAACAAACTCTTCCTGTACCTCACACAGATGGGAGGAAATTTCTCTGTAAAGTTCCCACCATCAGAGAAACCCCTTCTGCTCTGTAAAGAAGCAATTTACCTTTGAGGGGGAGAGGAAATTCAGCAGAGGAGGGACAAAGCAAGATAAATATAAAGCGTGGATCAAAGAGAGAAAAATACAGAAGGTACAAAAGCGGAAAAGCACTGACGGGGGAAGCTGGGTGAGAGACAAGGAGGAACTGTTCACTGCTCAAATAAACATTTTACTGCAGCCGCACGTAAATTTTAAGCACTTTAAAACACCGGGGTGACTGCGAAGTAACTGCCTTTGCAAGGAGCAGATTTGTGACCGACATCACAGGCATCAGCAATGCCCAATTCTCACCGCCAGCAGATGCGCGGCGGTTATCAGGTGCAGCGAAGGTGACAGTATTTGGTCACCAAGTTTTGAGGTCACCAGTAATGCCCGTGGTGCAACAAAAACGCAGAACATATGGCATTTCATGTGCTGAAACTGTCAGGCTCATAATTAACTGATTAGGGTACATATGGTGCCCACAGACAGCGTAAATCTCTCAACGTAAAAAATGCTGGAGACCATTGAAGGTGTCAGCGTGAGTCTTCCTTGCAAATCTCTCTTCATTAAAGTTTCATATGGAGCCAAGTGCGTTGTAATAAAATCGCTATTAATGGAGTTATATTTATGATGATTTCTCTTTTGTGCAGCTGGATTTAACTTTTCAAACACTGAACTCCACATCAGAGCTTTCTCGCAGTAGCTGCTGCACGCGCAGAAGCTTCTTGTTTTGTCATATTTACTCTGAAATTAGAAGTAATGGGAGGTAAGGCAGTGAAAGTTAACCAAGATTGGCAAGAAAACTGTTAATACCACCACTATCAAAACAAAAATTCATGCCCTGTCTGTTTATTTTAAGTATTTATAGCAGGCTGGCCAGGGATAAACGCATTCCCTCTCTGGTTCCAAAACACACTTTTAAAAAGATGGTGAGTGACACTTCATTAACCGCCTGAAATAGGCTGACACAGCCGGCGTGCTCTGCCAGCCCCCAGTTCAGACGGCGTTTCTCTGTGCATCTCCCCCTTGCTTTACAGCCAATACTCTGTAAATTCCTTTTTTTGAACCTCTCCGACCAGATGGACGTTGTGGAGCAGGGACTCGGGCCAGCGCAAGGAGACCTGGGGAGGACACCGCAATCATTTTCAGTCCCAGAAGAGACTGCCTGTTTCATATCCACGCATTAGACATCCAGCTTCTCTCATCAGTCATCAGTGAAGGGGATTTAAAAAGTTCCCCCCCCCATCAGCCTTTCTTTGCCTGCCAAGTCCCCTGTCCCATCGGGCTCTGATGGGACCAGTTCATACGCAGCGACACGGCGTGTCTGAAGTGATCTGGGATGAAAGAAAGCATCTTTGTGTGTTTCAGATCCTCTGACCCAGGCTGCGACATGGAGGCAGCAGCGAGGGCTGGGAAGGAGGGAGTCGAGCACGACTCCACGTACCACCTAAATCCATCCTCCTGGTGTCCATTAACAAACCGCTCACACACAACCTTCCCAGGCTTACACACTCCTCTCTCAACCCCTGTGTCCTTTTAAACAGCTTCCCACCTCCATTTCTACATCAAGAAAAGGACTTATCAGAGACCTCATCTCCCGAATGAGTTAAAAGCTGTTGCCTCAGCCCAAAATCTTCCCAGTCCCATGCAGCTTCCTCCTCTTTCCCACCGTGTCATCCCTATCACTGCCTGCCTCTCACAGCGCTGCCGCTGGAAGGGATGGGAAAATCTCCAGTTTTATAGTACAGAAAAACCCCTGTTAAGAACATCACTTTTTCCCCTCTATGGCTTGTTTGGAGGTGGGGCTGCTGGTAAAAGATCAGGGCAGCCAGAAGGAAAAAGAAAAACATCGAAGAGCTCTCTGCTAGGGAGCACAGAAAGAGATTTTGGTAAATCAAGTACTCGGTAGCATAAAAAAGAGAAAAAACTGTGATAAAACAAGTGAGGGAGGGGAGAAATGGTGTGAATTCTAAGGTTTATGAAAAAAAGTTGAGGGAGAAGCTACAAAATGTAATGCAAGAGGATGCGTGAGCCTTAGAGGCTCCAAGGGCTTTTTTAAGCCCAAGATGCTGGTGGAGCAGAGCGATAGCTGCGTCTCCCGAGGATGTAGGGATGCTCGGGGGCAGTGCAAGGGCTGCTCCTGCACCAGCCCCACGGCGCTGCCAGCGCACGCTGAGCTGCTCTGTGGGCACCGCCGTGCTTACCTGCGGTGGGGTGTCCTCGGTTAACCACTGATCTTAATTGTTTTCCACACTTTAACCGACTCAGCCTGGCCTCTCCAGCTGGGCTCCATCACCCCCTCTCTCTGCAGCCCCCCCAGACCTTACCGGGCTCCCATCAGAAAAGTTAGGCACGTATTTACTTTGCTGCCACATCCCTGATGTTTTCAGACGGGCTCTTCTCGCTCTTCTGTCCTACTCTACAACCCGTCCACACCAGGAGCTGCCCCAACCCTTCTGCCACGCTGAGACTTAAGCATGTTAAAGTTTCTTTCTTCCCTTCCCTCCTCACCCCCAACACCAGAGAGTGGTTCTCCCACGTCTCAGGAAGAACTGAGGCTCCCAGGTGCCTCATCCCTGTCATCTCCTGTTTGTGAGATGAGTCACGCAGGTGTCAACATCTCCAAAATTTGTACCGAGGCTCGGTGGAGCTGGGAGGGTGCAGAGCATTATGTCAGGAGTTATTAATAGCTGCTATCGACCAGTTCTTTGATCTACAGGCAGTTGATTACAGCTGCTGCTCCCGGAGATGAGACACCAGGAGTCCTGCCTCCACCTCAATTTCCCTCTCCAGTTTTCAGGTTTTTACTAGAAAAAAAAAAAAGCTTTCCCCCCAAATTCCAGAATAGATGGGATCCAGCAGCCGCCGCTGCAGTCAGAAAGGCAAACACAAACAAGTGAAGCATAAAATTTTACTTTACAAGGGGAATATCAGGTCTTTGAATCCTGCTTCCAGCAAAGTCTTTGAAAGGCTTAAAGGTTGACATCACACAAAACAAACCTCCAGAGAACACAGCTCCTCTCTGAAATTTTCCGTGTAGCCCTTAATCCATATCCAAGAAAACAAACTTATAATTCGTTTTTCTGCAAATAAAAAGGTGCAGCAACCAGTTCCCACCCTTTTCCATGCTTCCACCTGAAGAAGAAAAGGTAATTTGCTACTGCCCAAAGACGCCATGCACATTTGACTTATTCCATGAAACAATTCTGGAAATCTCCCTCCAACAACCCAGAGCCTTTGACGGAAACAACAAAGAAAATGAAGTGATAAGTGGATATTTTACCCTATGTCAGTGTTACTACCTCTGGTGGTAAGCAATACAGTGATTAAAAAACAACACAGAGAAACATTCTGAGCCAGACAAATTCAGGCAAATTTCCATTTCATCTGCTGTTCCCAGCCAACTTCTCTATCAACTCGCCCAAAAATTCACCAAACTCTTTTCCTGAGAAACAGGAATGAAGGGGATCTATGCCATGAGAGGGATCTACACCACACTACGCCGCTCCGCTCGCTGAGGCTTTGAAGGTCACTGGAGCCAGTGGTGCCTGACTGAAGTCACCACCAGCACAAGAAAACAGCGTTTTGAAGGACGCCAGAAGCAACGACGAGGTTTGGGCACAGTGGGATAATCCACTCTACGGCTTGAACAGGAACGGAGCAGCATCCATTTCTACAAGCTTTACCCCATTTGAATTATGGCATCTATAAATCTGTACGACGGTGGAACTAGACGGGGAAAAAAGGAAAACCCACTTATTTAGGATTATTGTAAAGCCTATGCAATAAAACCGCCAGGCTGTAAGATCACAGACATATTCCGAATATTTCAACTCATGACCATAAAGCCCGTTCCACTAAGACAAAGTACAACAGCAAAGAGGGAACCACTTGGCAAACACACGTTACCACTTACCTCATCACAGTCCCATTTCAGATTACAAGTTTTCAAAAAGAGAACTAAAAATAATGTAAGGATTCCTTCAAGAAATACTTTTATCTTCGGAAAGAATGATTTTTTTTTCTTAGAGAAAACCTAGTAAAAAGCATTTAATAGTGTTACTGGCATTCTGGGGGGTGAGGCCCAATGCCAAGTGAGGAATTGACAGCAGACACACGCTTTACTTCTTCAACCCTTGGAGTAAAGCTCTTACAAACACACGCTCACTCACCCTGTGCACAGAAAACCCTTGCTACACCTGCAATGTAGTGAATCGCTTAGATTGGACCACCAAGAAGACACTACACTTAGAATCATAGAATGGTTTGGATTGGAAGGGACCTTAAAGATCATCTAGTTCCAACCCCCCTGCCCTGGGCAGGGACACCTCCCACTAGAGCAGGTTGCTCAAAGCCTCATCCAGCCTTGCCTTGAACACTTCCATGGATGGGGCATCTATGACTTCCTTGGGCAACCTGTTCCGGTGTCTCACCACCCTCATTTTCCCCATTCCATTGTCCCTTTGCACAACCCTGTGCCCCGCAGGGACAGTTGTCACCCCGCCATATAGCTGTTCCTAACACAAAGCGGACCCATCACACCCCAAAGATGATTATTCTCAGCTCCCGCCAGCTTCGGGTGCGGAATAACAACTTGTGGGCCTTATTGAGCCCAGAATTTTGAAGTCTGAATTTTGCAAATCTCTTTTCTGTGAGAGCAGATCACATCACCGGGCAATTCAATCCGAAAGGTGTCGACTCCTTCGCCCCTGGGGTGAGAGGATGATGCTTCTTCCTTACCTCCAGCTCGGCGTTATGGGCGTGCAGCTTCTGCACCATCTCCTCGGCCTCCCGCATGCGCCGGCTCAGCTGGGGCGAGTGCTCCGACGGGGTCAGCTCGCTGTCGTACGACTCCAGGATAGCTCGCATCCCATCCCGCTCCTGTCGGGAAAACCAGAAACCACTTTTAGGGATAAAGCTCCCCATCTCGCTCCGAGGAGAGGCTTCCCAGAACAATATTTGACATTTTTACCCATTGTTCTTTTCTACGGCGAAGAAACGCTGACGGATGTACACTCGCCGTCTTCACACCGGCATCACACCACAGACGTGAACACACAGGTCTGATAAAATACATTTTCCTGCTCTGAAAACTGAAAAATTGGACTGTCTTGTGTATATAAAATCACACATCCCTCGCAGGAAAGCAACAGGCACACACTCTAACAAGCAGATGGCAGCTGAAAACAGTCTGCCTTCTTTTTGGAGACGTTATTCTCATTCAACATGGCTGAACGGGTTTCTTCAGCAAAATATTTAGCGTAGTTCTTGACATTTTTCCTGCCAAAGAGTTCCAGCAATGAAGGAACAGAATTGTCACAACAGAAATGAACAGATTTGACAACAAACAAAGTGGCTGAGAGCAAATATCCTCTAAACGGTATGTGACTTATCACTTGTTAAATGCTGTGACACTTGGTGTTTATAATAAATATTTTTTCAGAGGTTAATATCTCGCAGACAATGCGTTTGGCTCCCTTCATTCTTGGCTGGCAATTGTAACCAAGCATTTTCAGAGAAAGACAAAAAGAAGGATCCTGAGAGTGTTCCTGCTCCCAAGTACAAAGCTTGGCCTGAAAGCTAAAGGTAGAACTTTTTTTGGGGGGGGTGTCCTGGTTGAAGTATTTCCTGCCACGTCCCCAACTTCAGCCAGCGCCTAACACCTCCCTCCAAGGCACTGATGGAGAAGAAGAATGGGGACAAAAGGCTGAAAATTCCAAAAAGTCAGGTGTGTTTTAAGGAGATTACCGTTTGCAGCCCAATATGCAGCCAGGGATTAGGCAGCTGATGAAGCGTTTTATTTTTTGGCTACGTGGAAGAGCCTTGACATTTTCGAGGCTATGGAAGAGGGTCAAAGCGGCAAAGGCCCCTGGCATAAATCCAGAGAGGAAAAACTCCACGGAAACCTTACAGTGCTGCCTCTTTATTGCTGGAGTTTGCTACCTGGTCCTCTCACAGAACCGCTCCAGTTCTCTCGTGTAAATCTGCCCCTGCCAAAATCCAAACCATGATGAGGAGATCGCTCAGGTTTATAGCTGTGCAGGTCACCCCCCGACCAGACCACTGCCACCACTGAACTGGGAGCCTGAAACGCTTCGCTGGGACCCTGCTTGGGGAAATCAGGAATTGCCAGGGTAAGAAAAAACCATCCTTTTCCCTCACACCCCGACAAAACATGTCGTATTTCAGAAAGTGAGGGTGACGGTAACCGCTCGAGCCCGTTACAAAGGTTATCTCCTCCTTCAAAATCTAAAGGTCAAAGAGTGAAAGAGTGTGTGCGTGGAGAAGGGAAGGACCATTGAAGGTGTGAGAAGAAGACGAGGGGCACTGCCAGAGGGACGGTGTGTGAGCAGAGCACGGCTGGGATTGAAAGGTCAGCCAAGAGGGCGGGCTTGCTCAGCAGGTAAAGGACCTCCAGACCAAAGCACAGCCCGAGGCTGAAGAAACAGAGATAATAAAATAATAAAGAAAAACCCAGGTTTTAACATCAATAGTACTAGAAGGTCTTACTAGCTCCTTGCTAAGGTCTGGGTGAAGAGAAATACTTTTCCAAGGAAAGAACAGTTTTGTCATAATTTAGAAAGAATTTTTCGCTTGACAGGTATATGAAAAGCAGTACTTCCATGTTACTGCACAAGGATAAACCCAGACCCAGTGATACCACAGCAAAACCACACAGGCTTCGTAATGAACTGATTGAGCAGAATGGCAGCAGTACGGGGTCGCTCCATCATCATCCTCCCCCTTGGCACAGACATCACCCATCTGCCCAGTGCACCCTCCGTAAGGCAGGGCTGCCTTCGCTCAGGGAATGACTTTCATTCCCCATTTATTGAAGAATCATCACCCAGAGCGCAGAAGAGAACGTTTAGCAGAGGGATTGGTTTCATCTTCACGTGTTGCTGCAACTAGACCTGCAATTACAGCATCCTCTTCCTCCGTCCTCCTAACTGTTCCGCTATCCTCGTGTTCTACTGAGCGTCTTTCATCGATGCGATCGCTTCCCACTGCAACATTCTCTCCGTTACGGCAGGGCAGTCCCAAAATCCTCAGCGTTTTTTGCAACAGCAAACAGGACCCCCGGCAATTCCCATCACACTTGGCTTCCAATTAACTGCTTGAATATTAGGTCACTCGAATCGTCCCCGGCAAGATCCCAGCACTTCCCCGAGCTGTTGGGCTGTGAGGAGGACAAACTTCGGCTTTCAGGGTAGGATGGGAAAATTGCACGGGAGCAGGACATCCCCACGGGCTGTCTCTCCCCCAAAATCAACTACAGACCTTGCCCTTCAAAGCCCTTCTCTTAAAGGAAGGGTAAACTTCTCAAGGGAAAAAAAAAAAAAACCACATGGACCGTAAATACAACACAAGCTGTATCAGGAGGGGGAAAAAAGTGCTGAAAAGCTGAAATAAAGGGCAGTACAAATAAACACTTGATGCTGGAGTTTAGTTTTCCTCTATAATTATTTCTCAACATTAATACCGTAATGAAATCAAATCTCAGCTTCCAACAAGCAGTCCCCAGCTCCATTTTTTCAAATTCCTCCCCATCAAGAGCACTTACTGACAGCTTTTCCCTCCCTCCTAAAGATCTTGTTAGTTTGGCAGGAAACAGAAGTTCTTGTCGAGAAGTCCTTCGTCTAAAAAGATTCTCTAAAATGTAATACTAATTTAGTAATTGCTGCAGTATCTCCTCATCCCACACAACAGGATATTCCCCAAACCCCGTCAAAAACTTCCCCAGGGATTTTCACATGCCCTCTGCAACCTTCTTCCAACACCTCTGCTTTCCTGCTTTCTATCAGGAGAGAAACCTTCAGAATTACTAAAAAGCGATCCCTCTGGGAATTTCCAACATTTTCCCAGCACAGGGAATGTCTGCAAACTCACCGGGGACCTTACACCCCCACCTCCAGGTGCTCTGTACCCTGACCAGCTTCAAATCAGCACCAGAACAGAAATCAGCTTACTCTAAACATGTCCAAAAAGCAAAATATTTGGTTTTGATGCTCACTATAAGCCTAGGAAATTAATGCCCCACAGCAAACTCTGGTTTTTGAGGAGATGCAAGTTTAAAAAGAGGAAGGATAGTTATTTTTTCTTCAAAGATTGAATGGTTTTTCCCTTCCTTCTGCCAGCACCAGCCAACGCGCCAGAAGAATACGCCTCCTGCTGTCGCCTAAGTAACTAAAAGGAAAACCACAAACCAGAGCTAATCCCATGAAAATGACTCCCAGCCGTGTATTGGAAGCAACTGAAGAGTAAATATATATAGCCAAAAGAATTAAAAAAGCCATCAGACATGTATATACATACATCTAAACCCAGGCCCTGCTCCTGCTGCTGCTCGTTGGCCCCTCCTCAAACATCCACACGCACAATTCACCACGGACTTTCTAATTAGTTGAAGAAAAGAAAAAAATCAATAAGAAAGAAATTAAAGTTACAAATCTAACTGAAGTCAGTCACACACCCAGGGAAAATTTGTTCCCGGGGTAAAGTTTATCTAGTGTCATAATTTTATTGAAATCCTATATCTTCCTATCGACTTTTATCGTTTCAAGCTGGATGCCGGAGTTATCATTATTAGAGTCTCCGTGTTGCTCGCGGGCCCCAGGTTTGGTTGTTGGGGTTTTTTTTTCCCTTTTATAAACAAGCTGTAATTGTCTGGTTTATTGATCAATAAATCTTTCAGCTGCCTCTCTTCACCCGGCTTCTGTTCTGGTAAGTCTCCTACACCGTTCTCTGAAAGAAAATACGGGGTTGTTGTTGTTTTGTGTTTTGGGTTTTTTTTAAAGAACAGATTGTTTTGTCATTAGCAATGAAAGAGCAGGAATCGTGCCGGTCCCTTCCCATAATGGCTTTTTAATGACAGATTCTCGTCACAGTGAAATCTGTTTTATTTCCACGCCAATGAACTTCAACTATTAATCCCCAACCCAAAGGCAGGGCTCGCTCGCTCCCTCACTTCTGCGCGGGGTAGAGCCTGGCAGAGGAGACAGACTTCCTAAAGTGGAATTATAATGATATTTCCCACTCGGTGCTTTCTTGATGGCACAGAAATATTCCTGCTCTTAGCATTAGATGAGCTTTTTTTTTTTTTTTTTTTAATTAACGATAATTTTTGGAGAATGTTAATAGACTGCTTCATTATAGGAAATCAGTGGCAAGATTTTCCCCTCCTCTTCCTCTCCAGACTCCTAACTCCAAATTAGTCGTAATAAGAGAAAATTTCAAGACTGAAGAAAGAATACGGAGCTTCAACATCAAACAGATGCTATTTGCAATCAGGTGTAATTTAGCTAACTATTCCTTGTAAAAACACAAATAAAAGAGAAAGATGGCTGTGTAAGAGAGGTCTATGCTTTCCTGCTTTAAGCCATACAAATACAGAGATAGAAAAAGGGAGATGGTAATCGGGGCTTGACCAGATCTTTAATGTCAGTCAAATCAGCAGTGTGAGGTGTGGGAACATAAACCAAAATATAGTCAGAAATAAGTGAAGAATACTTAAGTATTCTGTATTAAATATATAAAAATATATATAAAAATTCTCACCGCCTCAGGATCTATTGACAAAATATATCCCTAAGATATTTCAAAAATTAATCACAGTAATCTTTGGTCCATGAGCAACTGTCTTCGATGAACTCACAAATGGCAGGACAGGCCCTGAAAACAGGACAGAGGAAAAGAGCCAACCTTTTAAAAGAAGGATGGATGAGAAGATACAGGCTCAGGCAATTATAAATCACTGCAACATTTTGGTACCTCATAAAAATACTTGAAGAAAACATTAACAATCAAATTGCAAGCAGCTAGAGAAGAATTAGGGACAAGAAACAATCAACTGAGCCTTAATATGAATAATATCAAACCAGTCTAATTTCCTTCTCTGACAGGTAACTTGTCTACTGAATAAAGGGAAACAATAAATGTGATAAATCTCAACTTCAGTGATGTGTTTATCAAAGAGGAGGATTACAATTCAACAGCATCTCTGTAATTTAGAGAAATGAATTTGCATGGAGGCGACGAAACTCCTGAAAGCCAAGCAGGAGCCCGGCACGTTGTGTAGCACCAGAGCCACCAGTGGTGGTTGGCATCCACCCCTTCCCAAAGCCCCATCTCCACCTCCTTCAGAGGACACACGTGCATCCCACCTCCTGCTCATCAAGATGGGGGCAGCTGCCCCACAAACCATGGAAAAGCATCCGCCAGGGAACGCACATGGACGGAGCTACCGACAATTAACAGGTTCTGCCCCAATCCGATGACTGGAGGAATTGATAAGGAATTGATAGATTGCTGAGCCTTACATTGTAATTAGGATTCTCTCTTCCAGGACTATGTTCACATCCCACTGCCTTATGGAAAATGGCGGGGGAAAGTCAAAACAAAGTGTCAGCAAGAGGAAGACCAAGAAACGGGGGCCTGACGGCAGAGCTGTGGCTGAAGGCCACGTTGGGTCAGACTTTGCTGTTACGGGAACTCATCTAAAGGAGCTCCAACCCCTCAGCTCCCGACCCTCTTGGGGCACGGCTCACAAGAGCTAATCCAGTCTTCCAGAACAGACAAAACCCCCCAAGAGCTCTATGCCAAAAAAAGACCCAGCAAAAACTAAATTACCAGAAACTTTTCAAATCTACCCTGTCTACAGCAACACCTACTATCACCAGAGGGCAAATGGCTCCCCTTTCTCCTACCACCCTTAGCTTTTGTAATAATCATCTTTAAACCAAAATTTTCTATTCCCAAACCTCCAAATAGCTTCCTTCTCAGCTACAGCCATTTCTCAACATTTCTCTCTGTGGCTGACCTATTTTCACATTACTTTGCAAATTAGAACTGACTGCAGACACATATGTATATACACACCATTGACTTTCTACTCAATTAAAACAGCATTTACAAAAAAGCCCGTTAACTCTGTAAAAATAAAAACATCCAGCAGATTTCACCACCCTTGCACTGACAAGAACAATGTTAGAGGATGGTTTTTCAAAATATTTTTATCTCTTGAATGGGACTTTCTATATATCAATGCTCTGCTTGAATTTTTGCCCCTCAAGCCAATATAAGGCTATCACAGGAATCTACAGATGGGTTTAACCTATAAAGAAGCCCTTCAGATGTACTGCACCCTACGAACAGGGCCTCTCCAACAAAAATAAAATATTTAGTCTTTGTAAGTCCAAGTACCTCCATCCCTGTCTAACCTGAATAGGTGGAAGAGAGGTCAGAAAGACTGATGAACTCGGTAACCACACACACACCAGGAATAAAACATCCTTCTCTCTCCCATCGTTTCTCCACAGCTGATGGTTTTCAACGCTTTTTCTGATACTCTCATAACGGAGGTATTTTCTCTCCATGAAAGGTGCGGTATCATTAAGGTTGAACACCAACTTTCCACTGGATGTTGGAAGTCTGGAGAAAGCCACTGGGGAAACTGTGGTGAGGAGAGGACACAACCAGGCAGAGAGCCTGAGAAAGACCAAAGGCTAATTTGAGGTGGCCAGAACGAGAGACCCTCAGCTTCCCAAGCATCATTTCTCAAATTCTGGAGAGGTTCTGCAATCTGACTGCTCTTCTGGCAAACATTCAGCAGGCAGCTTTAAACACACACTTACAAATACCGGTGTAGCTTATATACTCTTCCATTCCGTACGTTCTCCCCCAGATTTATAGTTCTTCCTTTCAAGCTCTTGTCCCTCACCCCCAGTGCTTCTCTGCAGAGGGCTCAGCTTGCCTTATATCCTGGCGATGGACCAGAGCAAATAAATCCACTGTAACTCTTTTAATCTGCCTCTGATAAATCCCCTGCTTACTATCCTTAGGAAAATTGTGCACGGTCTCTAAAAGCCTCATTTTGCTTATAGCACATCCATATGCCAGCTGACAAGCAATCATACAACTGACACTGCAGCAAACTAAATATTATCTGACTGAAATACCCCCGGGGTCCTCTTGCTTCACAGCGAGTTTAACATGTTTAGTTATGTTTCCTAACCTCCTGCTGCCGGGAAATAATTTTATTATTTTATCATCTTTTTTTTTTTTTGTTCATTTAACTCCCTTCTAGCGGAACGCTCATCACTGCCTGTCTCTAGCACGAGCTCGTTTCTTCTCCCTCGGTGTTATTTCTCATCTCTTCATTCAAAAAAACCCTCCTCTTTCTGCCATTTCTCTCAGCCCCGCAGCTCAGGCGGTGGCAATCTCGCAGGAGGGTGAAGCTCAAAGGCCACTCGCCGTCCGACACCCCTGGGCACAGTTCACGTTTGAAAATCAGTCATTTCTTTAAAAAAAAAATTAAAAAAAAAATTTAATGTCATACCTTCTTCAACCTAGCCACTACATCACCATCGCTGGCAGAGGGAAGGCATACAACTGCCAAGGAAATGTATTCATCCTTACTTAGTGGTAATAGAAAACTAATATTTTATTCATCCATTCAAAAAAAAAAAAAGAGAAAAAAAAAAAGAAAAAGCCTTATTCAGCCCTGAAAATAAAGTGTTTGTGAGGGTGCATCAGATTCTTTTATTCTGCCAGTGTCTACTGCACGTAAAAATTCATCCCCATCTTCATTCCTTACCCTTGGATTTCTTTTTCCTCCTGCCTACTAAGTAACCCAGATACTGGCCTTTAAATCTCTTAACAGCCAGTTTCCTGCAGTTTTACCCGCTTAAATATCGTTAACTTGGGAGAAAAGTAAACTGAACTGTGCTCTAAGCTGGTGCAGTTATGTCTGCAAAAACAAAGGAGGAGGAACGGCAGCCCCATCCTGCTCCGCTGCCGGGGGCTCAGGGGAAAGCAGGACGAAGCAGGAGGGGAAAGCTCCCGCAGCAGACTCTGAGGGGATGGAAAAATCAGAGACCCGAGTTCATCCCGTCAGCTCAACACAGCACATTTCATCGAACTTGAAAAGTAATTTCTTGGTCCCCTTCTGACATGTCAACAACTCTAGAAGTGTGGCAGACGTGGCTTTTGGAAAAAGGCAGAGAAAAAGGGCTTTTTAGTCCATGCTTGAGAATATACCTCAGCTGACTGTTTTATTAGAAAATATTAATAATTTCCATTTTATTTAATTCATAAATCATTCCCTCTGCTACCTCCAGGGTATAAAAGACCAGTGACTTCAATCGGAGTTTCAGAAATCACCCATCATGTTATCTCCGAGGTGGCCCAGAGCCTCTCTCTGTTGCCCTTAAGGGATTCCCGTGGGCAGAGCGGACCCAGCTCCTTCCCCTCGCAGCTCAGCCACGCGTCCTTTGGAAGAGGACAGACAGACAGACACTCACAGCACCCACACTGCAAATCACCACATTGGGTCTGATCAAACTGGCAAGCCACAGGGTTGACAAACTTTTTAGCAGGGCCTGGGCTGACAGGACAAGGGAAAATGGTTTTAAACTAAGAGGGGAGATTTAGATGAGATGTAAGGAAAATTTTTATGCTGAGGGTGATGAAACCCTGGCCCAGGTTTCCCAGAGAGGTGGTGGATACTCCATCTCTGGAAACATTCCAGGACAGGTTGGACAGGGCTCTGAGCAAGCTGATCTGGTTGAAGATGTCCCTGTCCATGGCGGGGGTTGGACTGGATGGCTGTTAAAGGTCCCTTCCAATCCAAACCATTCTATGATTCTGTGAATGCATCCATACAAAAAGCCTTTCTGCCCACTATATGTTGGGGTTTAAATGTTTTCACTTCTCTATAACAACTGTTGGAAGCTTCCTTCAATTCCTGTCCCATAACTACCAGGGAACTGCCCAGAAGCCCACAGTATTCATGGATCCACCCTGGGGCAGAACACAGAGGGTAAAAACCCCAACGAGCCCACCCATGAAAGCCACATCCAGATGCTCAAGCTGTTGGCCAAAAAACGTGAAATGATTTGTAAGTACAGGAAGCACAGTGTGCAACTTCCATACTGTGTCATCTACAAGGCAAAAGGATAAATAAACATATTCTTCTTGAAACAGTAATACCCATAAAGGGTCGTTTCCCACCCAAACCTTGCTCCTGACAGTAAGACTGGGCTGGCTTAAGGGACAGCTTATTGAATCCCACCCAACAGTGTATCTAGGGCAAAGCAATAATAAGCCGTTACTTTGAAGTCAGATTTACTTGGATGTGGTCAAAATACTAATTTCACAGAACACCCGCTTCACAGAACCCATAACGATGTGGGTTGTAAGTTGTAACTTGCACCCTTGAAAAACATGAATGAACAACCCTTTTAATGCTTTGAGTACATAAACCACCTAAAAAGGTTAAAAACACAAACTGCACCAAGCAACACCTCCTCAACTTTTTTTTTTTTGAGATTAGTTTGTTCTCTCAGCCCAGAGCACAGCTCAGACAACACCCACACAACGTGTCTCATTAGCTTAATCGGGAGCCATCCTCAGGGCTTGCTCTCAGACAGCAAGTAAACACCATGAAGCTCGGCTGCTCTTTAACCTTGTGAACTGCATTTCTCCAAGAGATTTCTGCATTTAAAACAGAAAACGTGCCTCCTCGGCGCTCTCGATTGTGGCTCCTCCAGCAGAGGCTTCTCACATGCTGGAACTCAAACCCTGTGGAGAATCCACAATGAAGACCCCAATGGATGTTCTCCCATTGACCCCTCCGTGCCTGGGATCCCCTTCCTCTTGAGACCCAAATATGGTGAAGAACAAAATCAAATCCTTCAGAGCCACAAGGACCATATTAAGCAGGTAGAAGATGATGGTCCTTTGCCATCATTCCAGTCCTATCTTCACCTTGGGCTTCCCAACTCCAAAAAAATGACATTTAATAAATACTTCTGAAAAACAAGCTCTCATTGACAACTCCTTTGGATATTTTTATTGATCATATACACCTCCAGTCTCTTTTTGAACCCTGATAAATTCCTGACCTTGCCAGTTTTCTTGGGGTAATGAATACCACTGCTTCTTTCATTGCTTGAAAATGTATTTTCTTTTATCAGTTTTTAATTTGCCACCTTTCAGCTTCATTGAACACCTTTGTTCTCGCATTGCGGAGACAGGGAAAACAGCAGCTCCCAAACAACTTCTCTAAACCATTCATTCATTAGGCTCCGCGCTTTCAACTTGTCACCTCTTATTCAACTACTTTTTTAAGGTAAACAAGCCCAATCTTCACATTTTTCCAGCATAACAGCTTTCCCGGTCTTTCTCACTCTCATCACCCGTTTCTGACTCTGCTCCCATCCTGCAGCATCCTCAGCTGAACTGGGTTTGATGAGATAAAAGCAAAGAGGAACAGTGAAGATGCACCACAAGTCACTGGTCCCTTCCCCACCTCTCTCTGTGAGCAGGGGCACATGCTCACCAGCTCCTGGCTGGGTAAAGAGCTCATGATCTCAACATCGACAGGTCAAGGGAGGTGATTCTGCTCCTCTGCTCTGGGGAGACCCCCCTGCAGGGCTGCCTCCAGCTCTGGGGCCACCAACAGCAGAAGGACATGGACCTGTTGGAGCGGGGCCAGAGGAGGCCACGGAGATGCTGGGAGGGCTGGAGCCCCTCTGCTGGGAGGACAGGCTGAGAGAGTTGGGGGGGTTCAACCTGGAGAAGAGAAGGCTCCGGGGGGACCTTAGAGCCCCTTCCAGTCCCTCAAGGGGCTCCAGGAAAGCTGGGGAGGGACTTTTTACAAGGGCTTGTAGTAATAGGATGAGAGGTAATGGCTTCAAACTGGAAGAGGCTGGAGAAGGCAACAACCTCCTCACCTACACCTGGCAAAGAACAGAAGAGAAGAAGATGCCTGTCTACAGCCAAGAACCAACCTCCAGCTCTTAGGATAACAGCCCACATATATAGGTTTCCCCAAATTTCAGAAATGAAACTATTACCTTAAAATAGCCTACAATTTATTAGCTGTCACCCAGCAAACACCTTCCTTTTACAGTGTCACCAGAGCGCGGGTTAATTCTCGCAGACAAAACGACGTTCCTTCCTTTGTTCCCCCTCCGCCGCCTCTGCGATATTAAGTCAACAAAATCTTTCCTCTGAACTGCACTGACATCAAGAACGTTATGCTCAAACCATTAAACAAAACGTGAAGCACTGAAGTCACGCTTCATTAAAAACAAGTGGGAAAAAGTCAGTTTACCAGGAGAAAAACATTATTTAGGAAAAGCATTCATCATATAGATCTGAAAGAGAATGATGATTAAATGTATAAAACAGAGACATTCATCAGTCTTTTACTTAAAATTTGACCACAAAATTTTGCATGCTCCTATTTATTTACATTTTATTTTCAACAAAATCCCAGAGCAATAAAGAGCAGAACCCCAGTTCTACCGTGTTGCGAACTAAAACCACTGGTTTGCTTTCACACTGATGAACAAAAGGGACTATCAGTTTCTCCACTTGCAGGCAGAACTTCATCAAAGTGAGTAGAATATGGTCTAATCACAAAAATTATTGTCAAAATGAAAGATGCAGAGGGAAGAAGTCTCCTCCTGCCATGTAACATCAGGGAAAGAGCTGGGAAATAGCAAAGAGTTAATGACGAAGATGAACTCCTGCTTCCACAGAGCAGAACATTCTGGATAACTTGGAGACACTCAAGTTGAAATTTCTCCTTTCCTACATTCCAAACACCAGAAAGACAATCCAAAGGACACTCAATCCACCATACAGTTACAGAATAGTTAGTTTGCAATCATGGAAGTCCTCAAGAAGACAAAAAGGTGAGAACAGACCCATGTGCACAGCAACATTGAAGCATGCAACACTCATCACCAAATTTCATAGAATCATTATGGTTACAAGAGACCTTTAAGATGATCAAGTCCAACCGTATGTCCCATCTCTGGAAAAAAGTGCATTGTGATGAGTCAGGAAATACCATCAGAGCTACATTTATTATTCTAAATTTTATTTAAGAAGTTTAAAACAAAGTCACATATGTATTGCTATATTTGGTTCTTCTGCTTCCACTTGTGAAATACCATTATATTATTTAATAAAATGCCTTTCTCTCTCAGTGCCTTAAATAAACCTGCCCAGCGCTCTCCTGACTTAGTACAATCTTTCTCAAATACAGCTTTATCTCACCAAGGAATGCTCCATGAGTTGACACTATTTTCAGTAGTCTATTACAGCAACAGACAGACTCAGACACAAGGGTTGAGGTTTGAAAGCTCCTCTGAAGATCGTCTGCCCCCGGCCCAAGCTCTCCTGGATCCCCCGGCTCTCCAGGAGCACATTCCATGGGATTCTTCTAAGCAGGTTCATGAACAGATCAAACTCCGTTCTCCTCAAGCCCAGGGCAGCAATCCTGCTATTCGCCTTGTTCCCTGCTCTCGGGAGTCATTTTAAATTACTTTAACAGCATCCTTACTGTCCACCTTAGGTTGTTCAAAAAAGCCTCCACAATCAACATAAAATCACTCGATACCACAAGCACAAAAAGAGGTGGGTTTAGAGACAAAGAGAAGACAAAAGGCAACAAGAACAAATCGCTCAGGTAGAATTTGTGACCACTTCACCGTCCCTCTCCCCGACTTATTCCAAAACTCTGCTCCTATTCACTTGCCAGTATTATTTTTCCGACTTGTCCCTGTTATTTCATCTCCAAGAACAACACACACGAGCACACTAAAAGAAAGCACGGCCGCTGTATTGTCTTTCTCAGACAGCCTCAAAGACGCTGCCCACGGTTGCTAACCCACGAGGACCCTTCACTTTATTGAGGGTAAGAACAGAAGCACCCAAAAAGCAGCGAGTGATAAGTTTCTGCCTGTTTCCCCGTGCACATCAGGGATGCCAAACACACACACGCACAAGTTTAACAATCAAGGCAAAAGACTCCTTGTGCAAAACACCTGCCTCCAGTCCAGGGAAGAAGTAGTACAAATTTTATAGCACACGTCAAATCTTTTCAACTTTTTTTGCCCTGAATCAAATCAGTTACTAATGAAACAGTTTATGATTAATACTCACTTAAGTCAAGAAGTAAATTGGGGAAAAAGCTATTAGTCGAACACGAGCGAATCAGATTGGCTCCAGATATACATAATGAATGTGTATATGTGAAGAAAATACTATTGCTGTATCTTTAGAAGTCTTCAATTTCTGATCACACTCTGGCTTAGATCACCACGTAATATCCTCTAGTGGCACTTCTGACACATGATGCAGAAGGTACAAGCAGTTGATGTACCTGTGAAATACAAAGGTACCTCCTAACGATGTACCTTCTAACGATCTAAATAGGTGAGGTCTCCCAAAGGCATGTCCTCACTGACCACACCGAGCTCCAGCAGAGAGCTCCATCCAGAGAAATATCCATCCCACCCAGCTCAGGTTCCTTCAGTGGCTCCCACCTCCTTCCTTTGGCTTCTCCCTGGCTCCAAGGACACCAGGAGTAATGGTCACGAAGGGAGAAGAGGCCAAAGCACAGTCCACCCACCTCTCAGCTGCTGGGGCAGCGCCTTGGAAGGATGAACAGAGTTGCTAGAAATGATCTCCTAAGCCTATAAGCACAATATTAGGCAAAAATTTATTACTTTTTCCTCTGGAGCAGGATTTACATATTTGAAGACATGTTTCTCTGCCGTATTCGCTTGTGCAATTCTTCACTCTCACCTATTACTTTTTACCATTTCACTTGATAGTTAATAAATATCCATTCATCTCCAGAAATTGAGAGGAACCGCTGTATCTCACACAGAGTTACCCAGACCTGACTGGAAGAAGAGCCAGGAACGGGTGAGACGGGGATTAAGGAGAAGAAATCACTTTGTAATTGAAAACCGAGGGCCAGCCACCATGAAGGAAAGAGCAGGAGACCCGCAGAGCCACGCTAGAAACCAAAGTGGAGAAGAAATAAGTGTCTCTGGTCTCCTGCTGGCTCAGGCCCCAAATTTTATTAATATTCTGTACTTGCAGATCCCACAGGTTATCCCATATACCTAAAATCTAACAGCCATCCCTAAAGCTTTGAGTCTAAAATCAAACACAGTACCAATAGAAAGCCCCCTCGTGCAGGCTGTGGCGAAGGTTGTATAAAGCCCTGTTTCTCCAGGGGACACAGAATGGAAACCGTAACTATATTTAGGTTTTGGATGTGTGGGAAAGGAAGAAGAAAACACCATCAGTTCAGCATGTATGAAGGGGGAATACAAGAAAAGAATAAATAGCTTGGAAACTAGGGATCTCCAAAGTTTTCACCTCAAAAGAAAAGAAATAAAAGTTTACATTTAAAAAACTTGAGAGGAACACGAGCAAATAAAGGAATTAATCTCCAGGTGAAGTTTGTGTGCTTCTACAAGAACGTACCTACTCAAACTTCCTTCTTTCTCAACAGTTTAACACCAGAAACAAAACCCCAGCAGCAGAACAAATGAACTTTTTTAGAAGGATCTTCTCCCTGTCTCCTCCCGTGGCCCCAGAAGGAACCAGCGGCTCCCAGTGCGGGCGCTGGATCGCTGACGGGGGCTCTGACCAGGCAAACGCCGGTATCAGATATCGCTTTATGAGCGATAATAAACCCCGGGAGCGCTGCTAAACCCCGCAGGTACCGCGCTGGCAGAGGCTGCTCTCTTGATTTCACAAACGATATGTAATTGCCTCTTTAACATCAGCCACCGAACCGAGTCGAACACTGTCATTCTTCTCCAAATTCACCATTCGTGCGCTTCAAACATATATATTTCATGCTTAAAGAACACTTTTTACAATGAAAAACACTTCAAAAGCTTAGAATTCAACGTTATTAGACAATTTAACCCGCTGCTCCAAGGAGCGGAGAGAAAAGCAAAGCTGCTCCCTCCCGTGCTCCAAACAGCAACTGCCTTTTCCCCGGCCACCCGGAGAAATGGGGGGGGTCTCCGGAGGGGTTTTAAATCCTAATGTTGGACTGAGCGGTGCGTGATGGATCCGGCTGCTATTTCTAACACCGGGGGAGAATGTTATAAATAACCTGACGTTATTTATAAGCGGGATGCTGTTCTGCACACCAGCGCAGCCCGAGGGGCAAACGCCGGCTGCCAGGGAAGGTTTTTCTGTGATATTTGCCCAACTTCAGGGATGAGCTTTGGTGGCAGTTTCTCGGGGGTGGCAGGAGCCCCGGCACCGGGGACAGACACACGCCAGGGCCAGATCGGCTAACAGGGGATAACCCCCCAGGCACAGCCAGAGATGGGAAATAAATAGGAGCTGGGCTTAAGTTCTGCATTCAAGGGTAGGAAAATTCACGTGGTCTCTATCGTGGCTGTTCCCAGAACATTTTAAACAGCCGCTGGCCAAGAAATGACAGTCTGGGCCACCCGTCAGCACTTGCCCAGCCTGGACTCAGAGCTTGCCGAAAGGGGAGGCCAGTTGCTCCCCACTAACTCTTGCTTTCATGCCGCTCTCCGACTAATCTTGCTCAGGGCCTGGCACCCTAATGGGCAGTCAGGAAATTATTATTTAATTTTTTTCCCTTTCTTCTCATCTCCAATCTAACCCTCTATGTCAGAACCTATTTAATTACTGCTAAATCATCTCCAACAATGCATGCCAAGTCTAGCCCTGAATTTCTCCAGGAGGCGTGATTTTATCCCTCAGTTTCTCCTGCTTTTTCATTTATTGTGGGAATAGTTAAACTGCATTTCTCCCATTTGCTTTTTAAAATCAAGAAGATTACTGTCAAGGGGTGCAAGTTTCTTATTTCCCTGCCACTTAGAGATGACGTTAGTGTCTTCCTGGTTCATACCCACTGTCTCCTGGCACGGCCACTTTAAAATGCAATTGAAATTTTCACCATGCGGCTCACAAAGAAAGATATGGGCACGTGATAATTGATCCCTCTTCTGATCTCACCAGTTAACAAAAATAATTGAATTTGGTACCCTCTTTAAGACATTTGCATATTCCTTTACGGTTCCGAGCTGAACATACTCCCTGCTTTTGTCCTTGGTCCCATTTTCAAAAACTTCTCTCTTTAGTTCGCTGATCCAGCACAAGGAGAGACTCCCTGGTCTGGGGAAAACTGGAGCAGAGACAATTAAGACAGAAGAGAAGCAGGAGGAAAAATGCAGTATAATATATGCAAAAGCAGATGTCTTATGAGGACACTGTTTTAAGTAACTTGTTCATGGAACTCTTCCAGTTGGCAGTACAGAAGTGCAGGACTACATTTAGGTTTTTATGCTGTACTTTTTAGCAGTCAATATTAAACCCAGCTTATTATGGAAGTTCGGCATCACCACCTCCATCTTCCAGAAGGGGAAACTGATGCTGCCCCACAAGATGTTGCGGTTGTGGTCATTCAGCAGCTTCAGCTTAGAAGAACCGGGTGAAAACACAGACCTCTTTCAAGCCTCTCTCTGGGGATCTTCCCAGGGATTAGGTAATTCTTATGAAAACTGAAAAAAACATAAAAATGTGTTTATCAACTACGCACCAGCTCTGTTTAGGAAAGGATTATGGCGCTTGTGCAGCCACTTCTGAGACGCTGTCTTTCCTGAAGTCACACCAGAGAAAGGCAAAACCAGAAACAGGAAAAGAAAGTAGAGATGTTAACAAGTATGAACATTCCCCAAGCGTTCCTGTTACACGTGCTCCAAATGCTTGACATGCCCAGGCCATGAAAGACAGAGGGAGGTCTAATTCCTTTCTAACTATCCTTGCAGAAGAAATGATGAGTACCCACCAGAATCAACCAGAACACGGTTTTGAACTGTAGGAATAAAGGGGGAAATATGAAAGTGCTGCTTTGAGACACCGCAAGGAGATGAAAACCCTCTGGAGATGTGACACCAAGGAGATCATCCCTCTGGAGATGAAGATCAACAGTTCTACCTGTAGCCACTGATACTTTGTTCAGTCCCTCGTATGAGCAAAGAACTCGCGCAAGGAAACCATTCACAAGCAAAAAGCTTCTTGTTTTCTTCTACAGTTCATTTGCTGCTGATTCAGCTTCAGAAACTTTGTTTTCAAACCAGTTCTGAGCAAAGAGAATGATCGGAGCATTGATTTGGGGAAGAGGAGAGGAGAAGGGGGCGCACCCCTTCCACAGCACCACGTTGGACAGGCTGAGCTGGGCTGCAAAACGGAGCAGAAAAGCACAAGTTTTGGGTGACAAACCCCGAAATGACTTCCAGCAGCACGAAGCCAAAGACTTCCCTGTAATCAGTGCTTCAGAGGTGAGGAAAGGAGCCGCTCCTCATCCCCCAGCCGTAAAAAAGCCATCCTTCAGCAGCCTGAGCAGAGCTGCGTTCACAGGCGAACTCGCCAAGCTGCTGAATTTATATGCAGCAACAGAACCATGTAAGGATCAAATAAAATTAATTCTGTCTAATAACAAATTAATTGTCCATGCCAACCTCTAATGTCTCCATCATCAAATGAATTTCCATGTTATTTACCCACCACAACTTCCCACGGGGAAGGAGAAAGACAGCTGCTTAGATTAAAGAACGCAACAGAAGAGCCTCTTAGACAAAGGATCTTTTCATTTTCTAAATGATTGCTCTACTCCAAAACGTCTTATGAGAAATAATGTTATTTTTTTTAATTCCTTTAACAAAACCAAGATACAAGCTGCCTGATTTGATGCCGCTCTTTCATTGTCTCCGAACTGAATGCAGCAACTTCTAGTGGTAAGGAGAGATAGGCTCATGTAGAAATGATGTTTCCTTTACAAGGAAAATAAATTGTCAACAGATCTAAGAAAGTGTATTTTTCTCGTTTTTTTGAGGCATGGATCACTGTAGCCCTCATCTTATTTATTGACACCAGGAACGTTTGTAAAAGGTGTATACAATGACAACAACAGAACCCACTTTACGGTGAAACGAGGCCATCAATTCCTCCAAAAGAGCAGAGAAGTGACACACGCTGCCAGATCCCCACTTCTCTTATTTTCCAATCTTATTTTAATGCCTCTAAAGCATCCAAAATTGTCCAGTTTGACCACAGCAAATAATACCTTTCAAAATCATCATCTAATGGACGAGTTTTTCTGGGCAATAGAAGAAAGCTTTCTCTAACAGCAATACCAGCGCTCCATCCCGCTGCAGGGATCTATTTCTATGCCCGAGGACTGCCCAAGCTGAGGGAACCAGCTCATCACAAAGAGCTGCTCCGTTTAATCCTGGAGAAGCTCTGGGAAGAGGAAGGCAAAAGGGGAGAAGATGGCCCCCGTGGAAGATTGGGAGAACCTCGGTTTTTTTGACCTCATCAGTCCCGCGATTCACTACTTTTGATCAGGCAAGCAGTAATAAAAGATACAAGAGACCTCCTACTTGACAGAAGTCAAAGTGTTTCATCACACAACGCTTAACTGAACGGGGGGTTCGAAGGTTGCCACGGGATAACCGCCCAGTAACATCCTTCAGTTGTACTGGGATATCTACGCTACAGAGCCAACAGCTGGACTGTACACCATGTCTGAACTCCTCAGACTTGAGTGGTCAAGAATTCTCTTGATTATGGACTAGTCCTACCAAAATCCTGACCCAAATGTCCCTGCAGCAACAGAGGAGAGAAAAAACTTGTGCACAACAAAACTCTGGGGCATGACTTGGAAGAAATCTTACCAAAACGAGCACCAGCTATCAAACAGGGATTTAATTTATCTTAGCTGCAATGTTTTTTTGCTACACAGAGACGATTAGGAGCAACAGAGTCACTCTTCCAAAGCTGAAACAAAAACAACTTTTAGTTAAGAAATAAAGCAGATGGCCCATGTAGATTAAAGAGTAGGTGCATCGCAATGCAAGAGCACACAAATCCCACAGTAATTACAGCAGGAGTGTCATTTCACTAACGATGCTACGCCTGTGAACTGGGACAAATTAACACAAAGCTACGCATGCTGGTGACTTGTAGCCCAAGGGAAGGTGAACACGATGGAGAGACAGACATTTAAGGGAATCACAACAGATTAAATGCTGCGAGGTACCAGCAAGCAACATCAGCCCCAACAAAAGAGGGATATGGGAAAGGACATGTTCCTCATCCGTCCTAGAAAATTGATGTTCTCCCTAGAGACTGTACAGCAGGTCTTTCTCATCCCACTTGCATCCCAGCATCTTTACTGTCAGTCAACTTTCTTCTGACTTCTGTAAAGGCTGGAGATTGGAATCACTGTCGCTAGGATATGTCCTCAGGCTAAACCAGCCATGACCTGGCCCATGGGCTACTCTGGTCCAGATGTGAACTTCCAGAAAGCAAAACCCTGTCATCTGCATTGAGATTTCCCTTCCAAACATTATCAACTACCAGAGCAGTTGGTCCGGAGCCTTACGTCTAATGAACTCTGCACAATCTTCCCCGCTGAAGAGCAGAAGAGGGTTGTGTGGCAGCAAATATCCCATTCTGATGAGTCCAGGCTCGTTTTCTGGGACCTCTGGGGACAGATGAGCAGTTTGTGATGTGGTTTATTGGCTGTTATTGATGCTATTTCCGGGCTTCAAGATTTGGCAGGTGGTAAGAGCTCTCCTGGCCTGGCCCAGTGGAGAGCAATTCAATATTATTTTGTACTTTGGATGATTTTAAGCTAATCAAGGTCCTATTCTTTTTTATAACTCCCCATGCAAATGTTAATTTTTAATAAACTTTGCCCAAGTAGGATTTAAAGCTTATCTCACAAGACATATTTAGAGCAGCGCCATGGTGAAGTAATTCTGGGGGAAAAAAATACGTACAGCTGAAAATAGGATATTTCTGCATGCCTGCTTCAAAGTCTACCAGGAGTTTTCTGCACAGACCGACTTGTCGTCAAGACTAGTCATCGTGCAGGACTGGAATTATTAATTAACAGTCAAAACCTGTGCCTCTCAGGCGTGCCACAGACGAACGTCATTGTCACCGCCGGTTCTGCACCTCGCACCAGTGATGCGGGAAGGCTGGAGGAGGTGGAGAGGGTGGGAAGAGCAGACAGATTTTGTTTAAACTTCACAGAGGTGGAAAGGTTAATCTCAGTGTGGAGTAAGCAGGAGGCTTTAGTTTCACCAGCCTTTCTCTGACGATGGGGATGGGAGCCGCTTCGAGGGCGAGTGGAGTCACTGGGGGGGCTACAACGTCCTCTGGGCTAGAACTGACCACGCTGCCGAAGAGACAGGAAAGAGGAACACCGCGTGTGGCCAGGATCCCACCACAGACTGCCCAAAAAGCATCTGTTGCTGAGGGACAGCACAGGGCTTGTTACGTATCTGTGCTCAAGTCCTTGTAATTAATTCAAAATAATTAAGCTTCATTACGTGAACGGCAGAAAGGCTTCTACGTATCGTTTTCAAAACCTGTTGAAGAGTCTGTTTGAATCTATAACCCCCGCGGCCTTGTGTTTTATTCCATCAGAAGTTAATTATGGGAGAGAGAGTTTCAAAATGTATTAAGAGCTATCACATATCCAGGGGTAATTTGCGCTGACGGCAGGAAAACACATTAATGGGAAGGTGCTGCGAGCGGCAGAGCTCTCTTTGCAGCCTTCACGGATGCAAGGACACAAGTCCTGACCTCTCTTTTCTCTCATCAGAGCCGTTCAGAAACCTAACACACAGAGAAAACACTGTCTCATCGAACCAAGCCTCTTTAGGGCTTTCATTTCCTAATTTTTTATATATATTTATACATATTTATATAAGACTAAGTGCTGTGCATCACTTCTTCCCCACAATACTACCATTGCCAGAAATTGCATTCAACCAGTGCAAAGGTATTTCCATGAGGGAAGAAGAAAAAAAAAGAAAAAAGCTTGGAAAGATCTCTCAAGGATGAGGATTTACATTATATTTCCACACCTTTCTTGGCACATCTCATCGGGAAATGAATCCTTTGACTTCGGAAAAATCATTCTTTCCTGCGCACAGGTCATCGACAGACGGTAGCACATAGAAAAGAAATGTTGCTTTGGAAATATTCACGTTGCTTGCTGCTCTAGGTTGCTCTTTGGCTTCCTATCTTGAGGGACACCCAAAAATTAAACCCAAAAATCTAATCTTTGTATCAGGAGTCTTACCACGCTGCCTGATTTGCTCTACTTAAGTTCCAGAAATCAAACGAACATAAAATTTTAATTAAAAAAAAAGCCAATGTACTGACAGAATTTTTCTCTTCTCCTCATTATCTGAAACTCTTCATTTCATCTGTACCTGTAGAATCACCTTCTGCTCCCAATATCCACATACCTCACCAAGAATCAGAAAGTCTGAAGGAAAGGATGCAGCATGACGGGCCTGTGACCCACAAATCAGACATATTCGGCCACTGGAGAATTCTAGGTCTCAAAAAGGTCTATGTCCCCCTCCCAGTGGCAAAGCAATTGTTGCATCCCAACCAAAGATCTCACGGAGATCCATGTATTTACACATCCAAAAAAGGGCTATCGCAGAAAGTAGCAAAATACGCACGTAATACCTGAAAAAATGAAAAATAACTTTTTCTCTCTCTTTTCTAGTAACTTGCATTGTCTATAGATAAGTGTTCAACTTTAACTGTTCACCACCACTAAAAATACATGTATTCTCAAGCACATGTAACCTATTAAGCAAACTCCCCTTTTCTGGCTGAAGTGGTCTTGATTGGATTTCTAATTTTTCACACTTTTTGCACATTTTTGCTTTCTAATTCAATTAAAACCTCTCAGATGTGTTACAGAAAAATGCCAATAGACTGATGAAAAATTAAACTTCACTTAAAAAAAAATAGTAAAGCTCCACTGAACATGGCTGAGGTTTGAGCCTTTGTATGAGCTCTGACCTCAGGCAGGTGGTAAGAATGAACGCTTATAAACAGAAAATTAAGTTTGCTCTTTGTGTTCTGTTGTCAGGTTTGAAAATTTCCCATTTTCTCATACTGGCAGCAGATCACCATGCGGCTGCATGTCCTTCTGACACTCTTCTGCAGCATCCAGCCCCTCGGACAGCCCCCAGGCTGCAGCAGGTAGAGAAAGCGTGGTGATTTTACCTCCCATTGGTCTCATGCATGAGTTGATCCTGTTGATTAGATCTCGGGAAGAAATTCCTTCCTGTGAGGGTGGTGAGAGCCTGGCCCAGGTTGCCCAGAGAAGCTGTGGCTGCCC
>JAOXNO010000070.1:2741172-2751219 GCA_028565335.1 Limnodromus scolopaceus
GGGATATGGTGTAGGGGAGAACTTTGTAGAGTAGGGTAGATGGTTGGACTCAATGATCCCAAGGGTCTTTTCCAACTTGAGTGATTCTATGATTCTCAACAGGCCACAACCTCCACAAACAAAACCACTTCAGCAACAAAGGTCCAGAAGAAAAACCAGATCCTTGGACTAATACAGGTTCACCCAAACAGTACTAGATGCTTCCAGGCTCTGAGAAGAGCTGGCAGCTGTAGGAAATCAGTGAAAGGCTGACACTAACGCAGTGGGGCAGGTGGTGTCAGGGTATACATACACACATGCTACAGCAAAGGACTTGCCATTGAAGGAAGGTCATTGTCACACAGGTATGGCACAGAAACCTGCAGTCTGCTTTGTGGGACTCCATAAAAAACAAGTATTCTCAGTAAGAGATGCAGTAAGGATTGAAAGCTCTTCCACAGAACTGCTGTTGACTTGGTCTCAGGTCCTTCAGCCACATCGTCCCGGCGTCTCGGTTCCCCATCCCCTTTTATAACCAAGACAACGGTGCTTCTCTGTCCCGCAGGAATGGCAGAAAGAAAAATGCAACTCTAAACATTGAGTACTGCCAAAATGTGAGTGACGGTGTCATTCAGGTTCCCAAAATAGATAGTATTTAACCTTCATTAGTTGCTAACAGCTCTCATAAGTCTACCAAGCATTAATATTCAGATATTTATAACACATTTAACTCCAGACCAAGTCCCAAGACAAAAAAGAGAAAGGGCAGCCAATGTAACAAGAAGATTCCTCTCCTCAGAGCTTCTTACTGCTACTTCTTGGGGGGAAATTTTGCAAGGAGAAAGAAGTCATCGGTCTGGATGAATAAACCCTCTAAGTCCCAAAGCTCTCCCTGGGGAGAGCAGCATCTCGCTTGGTACATCTTAACAAAGCAGCCAAATGAGAAGATACCAGTTTTCTGAAGCTGTATTCGTATGAAGAATGTGAACTCTCTCGTTGAGATTTAATTTTATTAGCCTTCCTTTTAGCACATTAAAAGCCAATTACAAATGAAAACTTTAGATGAGATGGTGGGGCAGCCGTTCCCTCGCACGGAGGCAGAACCCATGCGCACACCCACAGCAGGTTCTGCCAGCTGAAAAGCATCCAAAATGCAGCAAATTCTCCATAAAGCAAACAAAGTGTGACTCCATGCCTACCGGGCTGGGGACAGCAATAACTCCTTTATCTGCTCTTATTGCCAATTCAACTGGAAACGCATACTTTGGTGTTTCAGGTGCAGTTAAGAGATCCAGTTCCTTCAGTGGAGCAGTTTGCTGGTAAAACAAAGTTGGTGTAACTGCTGGGTGACGAGGGGCAGCAATCCCACATCCCTGCTCCCTCTCCAAGGAAAACTAATCAGACAAAAACTACCTCTGCAGAAGAAGTAGAAAAAAATCCCAAACTCATCCTACCCAGGTGAAATGGAAAAAGACCTCCTCAGAAAGTCGAGGCATTTTCGGTAGGAGATGGATTCAGAGGAGCCAACTTTAGCAGGTCCCTTGGAGGGATCAGACCGTTCCCAGCATCACGGAGCCAACTCCAACAGAGACGGTGGCTTGAGATGCAGCAGAAGGACCATCAGACCCTCAGAACTCACTAATCCACGTCCAGGCAGGGAAGGTACGCACATTTAATTACTTCTGTCTCTATTTCTGGTTTACTTGTGTTCTCCAAAGGAAAACATCATATTTAGAACATATGCTTCACATCCTTCAGCTTGCACGTGCCTCTGGAGAGTTAAACCATAAACCTGGCTATTATTTACAGCTGTTCAGCATCCTATTTAGGATATTTTCAAGGGATTTCAGCGGTTTTCTTTTTTTCTTCTCTTTTATGCAAGTGAAAAGCCAATATTGGAACGCAAAGGCTACAAACATAGCCCGGGGTTAACACCACACATGACAAATTCATGTGCACAGACATTACATAAGAAACCCGCTGGCTGGCATAAAAGGAGGGGGGCGGGTTAAAGAGCCTCCTTGGGGTTTTTTTTAATCATTTCTTTGGTAGAAAAGACTTCATTTAAAGCCTTTAAAGTGTGACGAACACGCTCCATTACAAACAACTCGCTGAGCTACCCAGGAACTGTACCTCTGTGACACTGACACCAAGCAGAGGGACGAGCAGAATCAGACACTCAACATCTCTGGTTGTAGCTCACACGTCCAGAGAAGAAATGGCCACTAAACTAAGTGGTATTTTCCTGCTGAGGAGCAGAGAGGATTATTTAGAGGTGTGTAAAAGCAGGCAGTTCTTTTGGAGAGTCAATCACAGCCAAGCTGTGCCTGGACAGGACGCTGCGGCAGAGCAGGAGGGACCAGGAGCTGCTGCTCTTCCCCAGCGTTCAGGGGGGACCAGTAACAGCTCAGATAAAATTAATACCTTTGTGGCTTTAAATTGGGAGGGAAAGATGTAAAAACAAACAGATGAGTTGCTTGGTATTTCGCTAGAAGCAAAGAGAAGAGCTGAGATTTACTTAAAGGACTGGCAGAGAGAACGGGGGGTAGGAAAGAAACCACTTCCCGGGAGATGCTGGGAGGAGGATGGTGGTGAGGGTTAGAGAGGGTTAAATCAGGGACTGGAGAGATGTCACTGGAGTAAGCTCTGCCACTTGGTCATGTTCACTTCATGCAAAAGGTCAACAAAATCCCTCGCACGGGGGTTTTTATTTTAAAAAAAAAAAAAAACAAACAACACCTGGAGTGGTTCACAAGGATTTTTTCCCCCAGCACCAAGCTCTTACATATGCAATCTTAATGAACATCTCCACGGTGGAGAGGGATAAAAGGCATTTTGTTTTGATTTCATTATATTTCCTCAAATTGCTTTTTTCTTTCTGCATTTTTTTCCTTGCCGTTCAGTTGGCCCTCACAGAGGGATAATGCAATAACGCTCTGACAAGGTCAGCTCTCCAATAACTTTGCAAATGGCATTTCCCAATGACAAAACAAGCACAGCTTTTCTTCTTTTGTAATTAATATAATAAAAATGTCAACCTGGAGAGTTGGTCTCCAAAGGTAGTATGTTATCAACAGAAAATTAAATTTTTTTTTGAGACAGAAAGTGTTTCCTTATCTGTAAAACTGAACACACTATTTCCATAGCAGAACTATTGTTACAAGCACAAAACATAACATTTCTGCAGTTTATGAACGTGTCTGAAAAAGCAGCAAGTGGGGAGAAGAGGAGTTAAATTGCTAATTCAGACACTGGATCACTTTGAGAACTGCACGTTCATTTTGCAACTCCATTTTGCACATGCCCTGTAGAAGCACACGGCTCTATGCCGTGTGCACATACGGAAACATTTCTTATCTTTAATTTAATCATGTGTTTAATACAAATAATTAGTTTTTCCAGCTCATCTCCCAACCAAAGTAACAACCAGCTGTTGGTCCTGGACCTACCTGTAGCCTACTTGTCTCCCATGTGGGGCAGAGAAGAAGGAGTGGGAGCAGGGACTCTTCCAACTGCTTCTCCCAGTGGAAGGAAGACCCTGCTGCTCAGAGGGAGGAAGGGAACCAGAGGATCTCCTCTCCCTGAAAGGGGAATGCGTTCTTTGGAGGCATTGACCCATGGAGGTTGAGCCCATGGGGTTCAGGCACCCCTCATCTACCTCAACCCAAACCTACTTGCCGTACAGTCAGGTAGGTCAAAGCTCTCCCTAGGACCTCTCCTTGTAGGCTGAGTCTCTCCTTCAAACACACACAAGGACAGTCAGCCTTGTGTCAGTCCTGTCACCCAATTCTTTCTATATTTAGTTTTTACAGCTCCTTGCAAGCTCTCAGGACAAGCCAACGTGATCTTCAGAGTGCCCTCAGCAGGGTGGAGAACAACCCAATGGAGCAGCTCTCACATCTTGGGTGGAGCAAAGCGGGTCGGGGGACGAACGTTCAGCTGCAGCAAAACAACAGATCTTGCAGCTACAGCACGGGCTGTGCCAGCAAAACAGCAGAATGTTAATTTTTCTCTGAAAAACACTTGCCATCATTGTCAAACCCAGCCCTCCAGGTGTTTGCAGCTCCTTGGCACGAGATCAGCACAAACCTCCTCAAACACTTGCAGAAAAGCAATGTGATGGGGTTTAAGAACAGTCCCCCCTCCAATTACTTTCACCTCGACCGCTTTGTCTCAGTTCCTCTCACAGAGCCTTGTGGCACCCAAAGCAGCCGTGACCAAGTAGGGTGCAGTCTCCACTTCCCTTGGTGTTGGGAACAGGAGAAGTCCCTGGGGTGCGATGGCACTGGAGTAACCACAACTCATCTCCTACAGACCCAAGACATCAGGAAGCAAAGGAACGCGTTTGCTGGAACCCTTAGACAAGAGTTTTCTTCACTACCCAAGAAAAGTAAGGAGATGTAGACGCAACTATAGAGAGACATACTTAAAGATTGCTCTGGTTCTGCTTTCCTATCACTAAAAAGCAGCTTGGACACCCCACAGGGTTGTAGGATCTTCCTTGATACAACCTCTAAGAATCATAAGACTCTCAAAAAGCCAGTTCTCCTCCTCCTGACAGAAGAAAGTTAAACATCATCTTGATGTAAAAAGCTCACCTTCTTTTCCTGTCTCACACTCACACTTTGTTTACCTATTAATGCCCTTCCAAGTTCCTGACTTCCAGATAAACGGTAGAGATATTTCTGGTGAAATCCTGAGGCTCTGGATTCCTACAGAGAGAAAATTAAGCCTCAGTTCCCCCACTGTCCCAAATCACTTCCATTTGAACAGGAAAATTTATGGTTAATGGTACTTCACAGCTCCTGGTCTAGATGTCTTGCACAGCACTAAAAAAAAAGGTAAAAAATACAGATGTCCTGTATCTTGAGAAATTTGTAATATAATAATCTCATGACATCAATCAGAATCCATTAACTGAAACTAGACCAATTCTTCAAATTTGCAATAGTTTCTATTAAATAATGTTGTCTCTATCTGAAATACTACCTAAGCAAACGTGCTCACAAAATGGGGAACAGCTCACTTCTCCTCAATGCAACAAATCACGGGTCAAAGACCATTTCCAAAATGCTTTGAATAAAAACTCATTTGACTTCTAATATATTCATGAATTTAAGCAATGCTTGACCTGAGATGTTGTGAACGTGCATTGAACAAAGCAGTTAGTACTGCACCGTGCTGTGCCAGGAGCAATCCCCAAATCCTTAATTCTCCAGACAGTCCTTCAGCTTTATAAAGATTTTGGGTCTTCATTTGAGGGGACGCTCTGAGTGACTGTGTCTGAGCAGTGCAGCTGTTCTTACCAGAGGCTCACATCACATGTTGAAATAAGCTACTGTGCAATTACTTAATTATCTCTCTCTCCTATCCTTTAAAAAAAAAAAAAAAAGAAAATTAAAAAATCCACTGCAATTCAACTTGAAGCAAACCCAGTTAATCCAGTTTTATAGCTGGGAATTAAAACAGAGAGAAGTCAGAGATTCAAAGCTGCAGTTCTGGTGGCAATACCACCCCTCTAAGAGGCACAGATATTAATGCCTTCAAACCGTAAGCATTTGAGGAACAAAGAAAAGCGAAAAAAAACCCTTTTTGTGTGGCTTATCCAGCGAGCACTTCAGAGCCCGCTGTTCAGAGATCCTCAGTCCCTTCCCCTGTCCTTGGATGCCACCCAAGCCCATGCCAGGCCACCCCAAGGGGGGTTTGTTCTGCCCCACTGCCCTTAACAAGAACTCCCCCATCCCACCCATCCATCTTCCCGCTTCCTCCTCCGCTCCACCATCCGTCATAATTCAGGGCTGGGGAGCACAGGAATAAATGTTAGAGCACACGCATCAAGGGAACTATAACTCTGAATTACCTGACCTGGGCCAGTTTAAATTCTCAGCCATAACATTGGATTAACCTAATTTCTTTTTATTGAATATTTTACCTTCAGAAGTCCTACAGCCCTTTCTCTCAGAGAAATATGAGAATTGAAGGTCAAACGAATTCTTTTATGGCTATATTTCTATTTTTCATAATCTAGCCTCTTAGCATTGAGCATTAATATCTACTGGTGATAGGACAAGGCAGTCAGTATTCTGGGAAAAAAGATCACATTTCTATATCACTTCAAAAATACCTCAATAAAATAACTCATAACTTTTAACTTTGCTGCATATCCTGAATTGTTATAAATTTTTTAAAAACTCTCTAAACACCTCACTTAAATAGAAATTGTCAGACATAACATCAATAAGAATACAGAGGCTGTCCTTGTGCCTCTGCCTCAAAAGCATCAGATGCAGAGATAGTAATAAACATATTTTTATCATTATGGGGTTTACCAGATACATAAAAAGGCAAAAGAAAGAATTACACAGAATTGTTTCCCAAAAACTTGCTAAATTAATTTTTATGAGCTCTTTCATGCTTCTGAAAGGCAAAGGGAAGGCAGGCCCACGAGTCAATTCATCTTCTGCCCCCAGGCTGGGCATTTGAAGCCACCGTTCGCTATTGCCATGGGGAAAGCCCCCCGGGTGACGAAGCTCTGCCCTAACGAAGCGTATCACCTTCACGCCTCTGCGGGACAAATTCCTGCAGGTACCCACAGAGGTACGCAAAGAGGCAGAATATCCAAAGTCAGTGAAAAGGCAAATTTATCCACCAGCTACAGAGCATTAGGGCAACGCCAGATCAAGAGAAAGAGATCTCAGTGGGGAGGATCCGATGGAAAGCAAGGTCAGGGCAGAGCACGCTCCCGGACATCTACCATGTCCACAGCCAGCAAACAACTTGGTCATCTCAGACCCAGAGACCCTTCCAGACAAGTCAGAAACGAAGGAGGGAACTCTTGGGCTTTGAAAAGTCATTTTGGAGCAGGATGAGGAAGGGAGAACTCCACAGCTCTGCTGCTTTCTTCATTGGGTAAACAAAGTAAGTCATAAACCTACAAGTAAACCAATGTCAAACCAAGCGCTTCTCTGGGAGCCCATGCCAGTAACCACATGTTTCTCCCATCTTTCAGAAATCTACAGATCTCCCTCGAGAAACAGTAATATCTTCTGGTTTAAAGGTACTTCCTCCTTCCAAATGGTCTCTGTGTGCTCCTTCGAAGCCACTACAGATATCCGCTTCTCCAAACACACCCATTCCAGCTCTCCGAATTCAGTCTTTCTAGAGAGATTCTGCAATTGTATTAGCAACTGATATTAGCAGGCCTCATGGAACAGCCTGTTTCAAAGGAAAATGGCTTGTACTCACTTTATTCTGGAAAACAATTTCCATTTGCTTAATATAGTCATGATATTTTACCGAGGTAATTATACTCTTAGCTATCAGTAACAATTAAACCCTTAGACTGAGGTTGCTTAATAAAGGTCTCAAAATAAATAACGCATTCCAAACACAATATTTTTAAATGTCAAGCACGCAAATAAGATCTTGTCACGAATATAGCGAAGCATCAAGTATAAATTAGCACAAAGTTAGTCTGTCACCGGACAAATCCCGGCAAAAACTGCCATGAGAGTATTGTGGGATTGATCCACACAGCACAGAAAGAGAAAAATCACTTTCAAACTCTGAGATCTAGAGATATTTGAAATCGGGTCAACAGATCCTAAAACACTGGTCCATACAGAAGGCAAGAGCATGGTTTAAAGGTCCTTACAACACAGAGAGCAAGATGATTAAGAAAGGTGAAGGAGACCAGTGACAGACAAAGAGGGGACCATCAAGTCACCTCCAACACTGCTGCCGCGTTTGGGCGGCGGCTCCTGACCTCCAGAAGGTGGTGAGTTGGGTCAGGACTAAAACATAGCACAGCAAGGAACTGGAAGAAGTTCCTCCAAAAAAATCACAACAACTTTGGGTTATACAAGGGAAAAAAAACCACAACCCAGTGCTAAAACCAGTCCTCTCTTTCCCTGAAGCAGCTCCACCTCCCAAAACACAAGGCTGTTGAAGACCAACACAAATCACGGCATCTCCTCAACCCCAACAGAAAATGCCTACAGCAGCAGTTAGCAGCCCCCCAAATCCCACTTTCTCCTCCCAAAACCCAGCATGCTTTACCCAGTAACCCAGACCCTCCTGTGGAAACCACGAGCACAAAGCGCATCGACTGCCCTGCACCAGTCTGAACTGGGGAGAGATATAAACACCAGCTAATGGGGACAGAGGGGGCATTTTTCATAACAGCACCTACCTCATCTCCAACCTGTTCATCCTCATCCTTTGAAAAAGGCACCCTACAAGAGGAGTCTGGGAATTAAAATTCATGATGTTGCTGGATACTAAGAATTACAATTCAGCAGAGACCTGTTCAACCCCCCCCGTGCTCCAGAGGCAGCAATTACCCCTGGCCCACAGCTGTTAACGATCTTCTCTCTTCCCTTGCTATCCTCCCCCTCCGCCCTTAACTACCAATCACCTTTTCTCTGAAATTATTTAACTGATTAATATAATCAAGTTGAAATTAAGAAGGGCTGGGCTCAATCTAAAAGGTTGGTGGGTCTCCTCCAACCCCAGAGTGCCTGATCTAGGAAATTCTGCCTCACTCCACAAATCCTGCTTTGCTGAATCACAGAAGAGGGAGCAGTGGAATCGCTTTAAAATGTATTTATTGGCAGGCACGAAGAGGAAGATAACTTCTGAGGGTTTATGAAGCTCTGCCAAGGGGAGACACGGCAAGCAGAGGGGAAGGACTGGCCAGATCTGGGCTAGCAGCAGGTAAGGATGGGGCATGGGGTGGCAGCGCAGCTGGTGATGCTGGAGTAATGATGCTGCTTAAATGATAGACGTGAAGTCATCAAGCAGATCGAGGGAAGGGAGAGGCATCGTATCAAAAACAGGCAGGGAAAAGCACTCCATGCTGCCCATAACGCAGCTCAGTGCTGCCCCAAAGCCATCAGTGCTGCCTGGACACAGAGCGCAGGGTATAAAACCCAAAAAAAGGTCTGTTGCAAGGCATCTGCTTGCCACCCTGGAGGGTTTTAGTGTTACAAAGTGACAATATTTAAAGTTAAATTTTTAGGTATCCCAGAAAAAGGGTTAATTCACCCCCCTCATTGAACCCCCACAACTTTAAGATCCTTCTTTGTAGTTCAAAATTGTCTGCCCCCGGAGAAAAATACATAATGCGGGACCCAATATGACAGAGAAACCTTCAGCACTATTTTAAATCTTTACTGATTACAAAACAAAGCAGATGGCAAATCAAGTCCTGAACTCTGCATCTGCCATGCTTAATGAACAGTTTAATTACCTAGTCCCATTTCTGAGGCGTCTCTGCCGTTCTGGGCTCGGGGAGTCACATCCTTCGCACTGACTCTCGCGAAGATCTCTCCAGGAACGCGTGGTACCAACAGTCAGCTGGAGTCGCTTAATCAATACTTGTTTAATCACTAGCTTTTATGGTGATGGCCTAAATTATGTCTCGATAGAAACAGATTTCCTATCGGATCACATGATTTGGTTGAACGCTCAGAAAACCAAATGGAATTTTTCAGCCTCTTCTCGGGGCCGCGGAGAACCCAAAGGCAGACAAATGCACAGATGGGGAATAAACACAGGAAAACAACAGCATCCAGCACGGTCCTTCGCTGCGTTGTGCCTTACATGAGAGCAAGGGATGCAATTAGGAGAGCACTTCCACAAAGTCTACAATTTAAGAAGCAAATTGGACTCATTGGGGATAAGTTACAAGAAGGAAATGAAACTGCACTTCACATTTTGAGTTCTCGTGTATGGAAATAGGCAAGAGGTTCCTGTGAAGGACCCAGCAAAGGCCACCATCAACTAGGGCATCTGGGCTCTGGTCACATCCACTGTCTGTGCTATGGGCTGTTCCTACTCGCCCTGCAGCTCCCTGCAGTTATGTCAACCTGCTCTGCTGTGGAAAGAAGAAATAACAGTTTTAAGGAGTCACTGAACTGCAGGAAAAGAGGCTGGCAGGTCTGAACCCTAACAGCAGCCAAATAACAAATACAGAATCACGGAATGGTTCGGGTTGGAAGGGACCTTAAAGATCATCCAGTTCCAACCCCCCTGCCCTGGGCAGGGACACCTCCCACCACACCAGGT
>JAOXNO010000070.1:2751258-2761422 GCA_028565335.1 Limnodromus scolopaceus
CAGGGATGGGGCAGCCACAGCTTCTCTGGGCAACCTGGGCCAGGCTCTCACCACCCTCACAGCACAGAATTTCTTCCTAATGTCTCATGTAAATCCAGCCTCTTCCAGTTTGAAGCCATTACCTCTCATCCTATCACTACAAGCCCTTGTAAAAAGTTCCTCTCCAGCTTTCTTGAAGGCCCCCTTCAGATACTGGAAGGGGCTGTAAGGTCTCCCTGGAGCCTTCCTTTCTAAGGGCTGAGTATGACCAGGTGAAATCACACAATGAGAGGAGGAGTTGACAACCCTAAAAAGATCCACGCAAGTCAACTTCTGGCCCTCCACATCAGAAGGCTTTGGGAACCCTTCATGGTGCCTTTATTGCTTTTCTGCAGCCTCACTTCTCCTGCAAGAGGTCCATTTGTGCCTCCTGAAACAAACAGACCAGAGCTTTCTTTCCATTAAATACTGACTCAATCAGCTGCTTGCATTCAGATAATGATTTTCCAAACAGGTTTTTCATTTTGGGAGACCTACATGTCATGTAAAATTTCCTAAGAGATTCAAATTTTAGCCATTCAGTAGCAGAATTGATTGTTCTTAACAAGCCTGCTTCATAAACAAAGACCAGGAGTTGTGTGCAAAGCTCTCGGAAAAAGAGAAATTCTCAGGAGCTTAAGGACAACACAAGTCAAACACAAGACTCTGTGGGTAAACATGGCATTCAAAGCCAATATAACAGTAAATCAAACAGGAAAAAGGGCAGAGGTGGACCAGGTCTTCCCCCAGCATTTCAGATTTCTCCCACCACTGCTGCATCAGAACTACCTCAGGTAATAAAGCAGAGATTAAAGACTTCCCTGAAACTCTGAGCAAAGCCAAAAGACAGCACAACAGTCAGCAAACCCAGGTTAGTGGGTGTCTAAAAGAGCAAGTGAATACACCCCGTCCAACAGCCATTTGTTTTTCATCGCCTTAGGGGAACAGAGCGACGCTTCAGGAGATACCTTCAAGCCACCGACGCCTGAAAGCCTCTAGAGTGTCCAAATCTAGTCTTATGTTTCACTGAAAACATGTAGATCAGAAAACTTAAGTACTGCCCTGATTTACAAGGACACATGGGAGAAAGTAAACAACTAAGGTGATCTCAACAGCAGTTTGTCAGCAGGAACAACCAGCGGGTCACAGCTCCTGGGCCAACCTGCTGCTGGAGGTGGCATCTGTTGGGTTGGACCCCTGCAAAGACTGGAGACCGCTGTTCTTCAAATCTGCCAGGGAGGAGAGGTTTGTAGTGAGTCACTGAACTACCCTACACTGACAATTGTGCCAATTCCAAACATTAAACCAACTGGAAAGGCCCAAGTAAGGTCAAGAAAGCCCAAAAGAAGTAAATGAGGCGAAGAAACAAGCAACGGAGGGAGAAGTTAAATGCACTGAAATGGAAATATGAGAGCAACCAAGAAGGAGCGAGACTGTGGCAAGTAGAAAATGAACAGGGATGAACAAGTGAGAGAGGCAATCTGTGAGAGCCAAAAAATATTGTTTGAATTTTGAGGACAAAAATTCAATAGCCATAAAGATAAGCTAAGAAGGAATCGGACTGGAAAAGCAAGTACCTCCTGAAGACAGTATGTTTACGACTAAAATATTAGGTACTACTGTTATCGAATGAAAATAAGCTTATCTTTTTCTATTGATCTTTTAAAACATATTCAAAGCCTGAGACTTCCAGGTTACAATTTGAGCCCAAAGAAAGGAAAGCTGTTAGTGCATTATGCTTGCCCTGTTAAACACCCCTGATGCCTTTCAATTCTTATTTGCTCAGCATCAGGGAACAGACTCCCTGCCCTACTGGAGGGTCAAACGTACACAAATGCAAAAATCACACTATCAAAAGCAATAGCAATTCAATCATATATATAATTGTCTCCCCCAAATTAGATTTTCACAGTCGTATTTAACAAGACAAAGATTCAATAGAGAGAGCTCATCTTTTCCATTCTCAAATTACATAGAAGCACACTGTACTACTGGTGCCACTAATTAGATGATTAAATACCATTCTAGGTGATATGCTTTCAGTGTAAAATAATTATTTTTAACAGGCAGTATATTTGCTCAATCTCATTTTAAATCACAGTATCATACTTTTTTTAATTAAATGAAATTTCTTCTTCTGATTTTGCATGAGAAGAGCATCCAGTAGGAGAAACAGTGCCAAGGATAGATTGCCCAAGTACCACAATGCATGGGCTTCTTCACAAAGGACCCCCACCATTCCCTGGATGGAATATAAATTTTCAGAGAACAGCAAAGTCTTTATTCCTTTAAAAGGGGTCAGCTGAGGAATCATTGAGCTCACTGAAAACTTCCACTGTCAAAACACAAGTTTATTTGCCTTGGTCTGATGAATGACATTTCCAACTTTTCCTCTGCTCCTCTTCACAGGGAGGAGAGCAAACAAAGCAAAGGCTCTGTCTTTCTATATAAATTAGGGCACAATCCATTACATGACAAAGGACTGTTGTCTTTTTGTCCAGCACTTAAAGAAAAGTGATGATATTCTGTGTTCTGCCATAAAATGTGTTGAGGACTGGGAATAAGTTGACAAAGGGAGTATTTTAGAAACCATCTGAGAAACTCCCCTCAGGGCTGAGCAGCCCAGCACAATGCTAGACAGCAGAGGGGGTTGAAAAGAAAGGATTTTTATTGGGTTCGGTATCTACCTGTGTCCTACCCAGCCATGCCAGTACTAAACTGGAACGGTATTGGAGGGCTGGCTGCTGCTGGGGGCACTGGAAAGCCTGGGAAGGGATGCCTTTTCTGCTTCCGTGGAGTCTGGTCCATCCATGCTGGCTGTAGGGCCTGCCTCGGTGCGGAGCAGAGAGAACCGAGGTCACTTCTCTCTTCTCACTGATGTGACTCTCCGTGGCATCAAATTCTGCAGCCTGAAGATCCGATAGAATGTCCTCTTGTAAAGCAGTTGCTTCATGCTCGCAGGAGCCCTGCTTACCCCTCCAAACATCACTCTTTGGCTCAACAATGACAGGGAATTACAAAGAACTGGGCCCAGCACAATTAAAACCCATCAAAATGCTTTAGTCGATGCTGAAAAATTAAAGCCTAAAGCACAAGTGACAGAACAGCTCCTTTCCCTCCAGCTCACACTCCCACACCAGCATCTTTCCTCCCCGTACCTGGGGATGTGCCTGGTTCCTTCTCCCTCGCTCCAACCTCTCGAGTCCAACCTTCTGCACACACAAAAGCTCCCTCACGTGAGCAGCTTCAGGACATCAGGGAGATTGCTCAGACGAGGGAAGTGCTGGGAGGAGTAATTGTGGAAAGTGAAGTACCCATCGGTCTGACTAGAGAGAATTATTATTCCCTTTGGGTAAAGAGAGCTCTCAGAATTTAATATAAAGTTTTCAATGCTCTACAGACTTCAAAATTATTGTATAGAATTTCATCACGAGAGCATACCTGATATAGGGTAATGCAGACTTCTTTGATATATCCTATAGAAAGAAATCTTAAAACGTATTTTCAATTTACTGGTCTAGTGCCTACCATTACATTCGAACAGACTTTCAGCATAAGAGGGAGGCGAATCTCTTACTCTCTGTAAATTGTTTTTCCACAGGAACAGTTGACAAGGTGCTGTCGTTCTGTTCTCTTTAGGAAAGGAGGCGACGCAGCCAAAGCCAATATAAATTCCCTTCAGTGCCTCAAAACACTCTAGTGACAACAGGATTCAATTCTCTGCCCTCACAGAAATGCCAAGCCTGAGACGAAGCCAACGCAGCAGGAGCCCAGCTGGGGGAACACCAGCAAAGCCTTAGGATGGACTAGACTTTTATTCTAACCCAGCCCTAAAGACAAGTTTCGTGTCTCCTGTAGCACCCGCTTTGCAAAGACCCCACAGCAACCTTGTAGTACCAGTTAGAGGGGTGAACAGAGAAGAAATAGCAAGGACTGCAACTGGAGGAAAGAAATGAGGACACGGCCATTTCCAAACAATATCTAGAAGCTCACCTTGGTGAGCAGCAGCACCCGTTTCTGCAGCCGTCTGACCAGGGCTTCGTGCTGCTCTCGCTTCTTCTTCTCATCCAAGAGCTGGCTCTGAACCCGCAGTATTTCCTCCTGTAGCTGCTGCCGGGCCTTCTCCAGTATTCGGGCACTGAAAAAGAGAACAGAGACTTATGAAATCTTGACCACCGCCTCTCAGTCAGATGAGAAAATCCCAGGAAGAGAAGCATCACCACGATACCAGGACCCTGGGGCTGGTGCCATTTCATCCTACGGCTGCACCACTGGAAACTGAGTGGCTGCCGTCTTATTATCAGCCATTCCCAGTAAAAGAGAGGAGAGAAAAACCACCTCAGTGACAGCCTTGTGCCACACAAGACAGGTACTGGAACCTCACATACACAAAGCATTTAAATAACCACATCTCTGTTTCAAATCAACCAGTTTGCTTCTGAGAAGGCACCTCGTTTTCAACAGACGATGCACGATCTCGGGTTCTACTATATCTTTTAATCTCTTTCTTACAAAGTAGAAGTAAAACTGAGGTTTAATATGATCTGCTTTGACAGACAGATAATCCTCAGCAAGTAATTACAGCCACCACCTGCACATTGTTCTTGCCAGCAACCCGTATTGGAAGAGAAATGTGGTCTGAGGCCAGGTGATTAGCACTTCTTCTGCAGCGTGGCCACAATTCTCAGCTAAGCCAGAATAGCTTGGTCCCTCTTCTTCTCAGCTCGCTGTGCAGTGTCACACGGTGACGCGTAATCACCCCTGTCTTCCTGGAGATGTTCTTCACGTGTGACCTTCAGGCCCTTGCTCTGCTGCTGGGATGAAGTACGGCAGCAAAGGACTTGATCAATAACGAAGTAAGAGTGGAATAATTCTTGTGTGCTAAGAGTCAGTTCATAATTTAAGTGTGACAAGTTTATCCCAGACTGCACTAACTTTTAAGCATTTAAAGAGAGAGCAGGACATGAGAAAAAGAAGTATTGCACACAAGTCAAACCCTCACCAAGCAAACTAGAAAGATCAAACCCAACATCTCTGGCTTACTCAGGAACAGAAGATCTTTGTTTCTCGGATGCTAAAAACAATACTGATTGCTTCAGAGGGGTACTCTTTATCATTATAATTAAAAGGAATCAAATAAAAATGCTGTTAAATAAAATAGCACTATTGTTAAGGTATTGTTTAGAGAGATCCAAAAGGCAACACTGCCTTAAAAGACACTTTTAGTGTAAATTAAGTTCATCCTGCCCTGTCAGATCACCAAATTGTACTTCTTGAGAAATTTAGGTAGGAATTCACCAAAACCCCCCAAGCAACTGTTCCCTACCTCAAAATCCTCCTCCTTGAAGAAGATTATGCATTTTAAAACACTGGATGAATCAGAAACCTATTTAAAGCTCCAGTTCAATTTTGAACCATTCGCAGACCAATTTAATAATCAGGGACTGTGATATAGTCTCTTCATTGTCATATTCAGGTGGGAAAGTTCATCAAGAGGGCTTCAAATCTGCATTTGAAAATGGATGACTTCATTCCCAGGGCACCACTACTTCCTTAGTTCTGTTTTAATTAATCAGTTAAAAAGGGAACCTGTGCCCAAGAGCAGCATCGATGGTGATGGAACATGAAGCTGTGCCAGCCTCGCACTGGATGCTCCTTTCCCCATCCCAATCTCAGCAAACACCTCAAATTCAGCCTCCTGGATAATTAACAGAAAACACCTGCCTTTTCCTTATTGAACAATGCAAGAATTCCACAAGGTAGAGAATCAACTCTTGTCAGATCCTACAAAATAAATCCATATTAAAAAAGCCAACATCCAGAGATGACAAACAGCAGGTTGAGTCCTGGCATATCGTCATTTATGGGATAAATTAAGTGGTATAACCGAGATGTCAAATGTCACAAGCATGGTTCTGAGACAGACAGACTTTACACCCATCAAACGTGCCGGTCTACCAAGTTTGGAACGGGGTCAGCCTCCAATACAGGGCAGAACGGACTGGGGAGCCCTGGAAATCTCAGCCACCATCTTAGGATTCATTAGAGTTCAACAATATTCAACAACATTCTCTTTTTCTTTTTCCTGCACAGGGTAAATATAAGTACAAAAACCACATCAACTGCATTATAACAAATTAAATGTCGCTACAGAAACCCTACTGCAAATGTTATTTGCTCTATCAAAGGAGCATGGTCCTGATTAGTCAGAACAGAAGAAAAAATGCAAACATAAGATTAAATGCTACAAACCAGCCAGAATCTCACATTTGATTATTGCAAACATTTTGATGGGACAAGGGAGAAGTATTTTTTTCTTGATCTTCCAATATTGTGACCTATTTCTATAAATTCTGAATAGACTGATGGATTATGATAGAGTTGACATTCACAAAGACAAATGAGATATGTGCTGATATAAGGTTTCCTTCTTGAAATAATGAAAAATATTTGAGATTCCCATCTCCTGGAGAGCACAGACATTCAGCTGCATAAACACCTCTCAAACTAGGTTGGAAAACACCTTGTTTGGAAAGAACAGCATCATTTGCTTATATTTCAGCCCCAGATCAAATGTGATATTAATGTAGATAAAATTTAAATGCCAGAGATGTCTATGACAGCAGAGACAACACTAAAACTCTCTGAGCTGACTCTGTTACCACAGGTTTCCTTCCTATAAGAAGTGTGAAATTCAACTTTCTTACAACTCTCCACGCCATGCCAAAGCAAATTATTGAGATCATTTCTTCCTCTCTTATGACAGATTGGTAATTCTTCCAGAAACTGCACCAAATACAACATAAACCATCTCTATAAGAAAAAAATCCCAAAAGAAAGTTATATTCCTTATTGGCACAAAACAGGATTGGGAGGTTAGCTGTGGGTGCTCTTCTTCCACACTGATGACACCTATGGCTTTTCAAAAGTAATGGCTCACTCAATAAAATAAAGTAAAATAAAATAGACTCAAAGTTCTCCATTCAACATAAGGTTGGAGAACTGGCAGTTTTTAAAAATCTTTGCAAGTTCAAAGTAAACCTTTTAAGCCTTAAAGAGGAAGTCATTTCTGTTTATCAGCCTATTAATGTTCCTTGTTCCACATCCCAGTGAATGAGATGCCAACATCTTTCTGCTCTGAGCTGTTGAGACTCTTCATATTCTGCTCTCCCCTTCTGTAATCCACTTCAATGTAATCTTAATGATAAAACTTCATTTTCCAGAATGTTCTTTGAAAGACCGAGAACAATGACGGCAGAGAGTGAATGCTGAAGCTGTAAGATACATTTTAATAATCTCCTTCAAAAAGTACAAAAGCAGCCGACAGCTCCCCCCACACCATCAGCCATAAAACATTGTTTTAATCATTCCACCCTTTCAGTAGCCAAGTTACCACCTCAGAGGTACTAATAAAATCACAGGGAAAGCAAAAGGGATGCCAGAACCTGTCTGTGTATCAGGAAAACAAGAGGTCCACAGCGGCAGAGAGACAATTAGAAGAGCAGCGCTGTCTGGGTCGTGTTGGAAGTCAGGAGAAGATGAGACACATGCAATATTCCAGGGCCAACTGTCAGCAAGGAGGATGGCATCAAAGAGAAAGCACCGGAACCCGGGGACGAGGAGAACACTGAAGATGCGCCGAGGGAGAAGAGGCTGACAGCGCTATCGCACACACATCTCAGCGAACAGAAACAGGCTGCGGCGATCAACGTCGCCCTGCCAGAGCCCAAAATACAAAGGTTGGCACGGGAGCTAATGAGGCAAAAAGAAACAGGGGAAATGGTTTTGTAGCAAGACATTTGGATGAAGGAAAGCACGCCCGTTCCCGAGCCTTGACAACTTGCAGCCTTTTCAACGTGTCTTCACGTTTACAGACAGTACACACAGAGACATAAACCACGCTGGAAAACAGAGAGCTTGAGCAAAAAATGTTATTTTTCAGTCCAGTTCTTCTCCCCCAGGTTTTATAAGCCAACATGAAGGCGTAAATAGCAACTCCATCATGTCTTCATACTGTCGGGTGGATAAGGGCAGAACACCCCTGTCGGTGCTCTCCTTCGAGGCTCCTTCCACCCTCCAAGTCCTGGAACAGATTTTTCCCCCCTCCTCACCTCCCCCAAACCCACCTCGATGGGAACCATCACCACCTGGGACGGGAATTCAAATGGAAAAGTTGAAGGGAGAAGATAATGACAAAGAGTCTGACTTAAAAAGGGATGGGACACAGGAAAGGAAAGGTGGGGCTTGGCAAAATGGAAAAAAATCCATCTTAGGTTAAAAAGGAAAAAAATGGATCTATTATAAACTGGTGCTGGGCAGAGGGGAGGGAGCTCTGCAACCGCTGCCGCAGGATGGAGCCACCTGAACGAACACATTTAAGGCAGGTAAACTAGAAAAACCACCATCAGGAAGGAGATCATTTAGTGCTACAAGTATTTCAGCTCAAAAGTCAAAGGTTTGGGTGCTAATTTTTATTAAAATAAGATTGTTTGGCATCTTATTCTGCTTCCTTTCTTCTTCCCACGCAGAACGGCGAAGGTCCCTACGCTCAGACACGTGGGAAGGGTGGAGATGACAATTCCACATTAGCTGTTGTTTGGTTACCACATTCAGAAGCAGCAACAATGCAAAATATTAATATCTTTAGTGGCCATATTTTATTTAATGCTTTAACGGTGCCTTACAGAGGGCCATATGAAATACTGCTACAGAAAATACTACTGAGAGTCAGCAGGAAAACAAGCTTTCCTCTTGCTTTTTATTTCTCCCAAGTCTCCAGCAAACATCTGCAAACTTTCTCATGGTTCACACATTCTATTTTCTCAAAGACCTTTTATATAACTCACCATCACCAGGCTTCCATAAATCACAAATCATTCAAAAATAAGCAGTTCATGTGTCATGTTGCTGCTCTACATACAAGGAAGACTTGAATTATACTGAATTTATATTGAGGGAACAACATAAAGAGAATTATTTTGCTAGCAAGCACAGGCAGAATGGGTAAAAAACAGACAGATGTTTGGAGCTTTATTGGAACATTGAAAATATGTTTTGTCATTGAGACAGTATTTAATTTTACTCCCTAACTGGCAGCATAAATATCAGGCTCAGAAATGCAGTTCCTTCAAAGTGAACAGTGATAACTTATTTGTTAACACAAATAACACAGATTTTATCCCAGCCCCGGCACAATAGCCATAATTGACTGGCAGGAGTTAGGATTTACTAAAAGAAATTCACATCAGGCTCCCTCTGCTTCCCTTCATTAGGTGCCAAGGTGCTCGCGGTGGCGCCGGACACAGCAACCCCAGGAACCGAAATACCAGGGCCGGGGCGGCTCCATCTGCGGATACTTAATTAACCACTCGATGCCAGACGTACCGTCCCGCTAATGAACACGCTTTCCACGTCCACCATCGAGATGAGAATTAAAACGATGCCTTAATTAATAAATGAGAGACTTCGGCGGTTTAAGTTGAAACATGAAAAGTTTATCAAATACATCCACCACTGACTTCTGGAATGTAAAACATTTCAAGGGTGAGATAATTACAGGCATAAACAACCTTTTTCTAAGCCACCAAACCTGAAGGGTTCATAAGGCCAAAGCTTCTACTAAAGGCATTAATTTGGGGAATAAAACTTTTACTGGTATTTAAAAACCAGTAAACCCACACTGGTGGTTGTGTGCTGACTAACTCGAAAACGCTGCCGTCTTCAGTCCAGCCGGGTAGAGGAGAAACCAAGCTGATAGCTGAATATACAAAGTGATTTATAATAGATTATGTAGACAAATCTATTAAGGGCTTTTGGTTTATCCAAATGCTCCCGGCTCTTGTTCTGAATCAACAACAAGTCAGAAACACTTGCGTCCTGAGCAAACTGATTCCCTTCGCGGCGCTTGCTAGAGAAGCAAATACGGAACCTTCTTAATTAAATGCAACTAATTAAAAAGCAGTTAAAAACAACAGTCCTGTACGATTATTAACACAGCATATAGCCTGTAGAGCACGTATCATCTGTCTCTGCATCATGATGTTGTATGTGGCATTTAGCAATTACAGAGGATGGCTATTTTTAAAGAGCGCTCACTGATAAGGATTTTCCACTCCCACTCAGAGACACGAGTAATGGGGGGGGGGG
>JAOXNO010000070.1:2764493-2781571 GCA_028565335.1 Limnodromus scolopaceus
CTCAGCCTCCTTTTCTCCAGGCTGAACACCCCCAGCTCCCTCAGCCGCTCCTCATAAGACTTGTGCTCCAGACCCTTTGTTGCCCAGATCAGCCTCACTAACGAAGTCCTGCAAACCTTATCCCTAAAACATTCTGTGGGTGTTTGTTTTCCCTGACACCCCCCATAAATCCACAGCACTATGTGAATCTCCCGCTGGGCTGTTGACACCATCAGGACTTAGCTGCAGGGCAGAGACATCTACTTTCCTCTAATTTCCATCCCCCTAATTAGCTCAAAGGACCCTTAAACCAATACAAGGCAGGAGGAATAAAGCTGTTGCTGTGGAAGGAGACCTGCCAGAACAGATACATTTATGACCCCCTTACATCAATTCTCCTGCATCAATATTTTTAAATGTTTAATAAAACAATACTACATGCGATGCAATCTTTTCGTAATGAATACTTTATAGAGAAACCAGTCAAGTGGACAAGTAAATAGACTTTATGTGGCACTTTCAGGTTTCAAAATCACTAGATAAGCAGAGAGGTCAGATGCTTTATTTTGGGGTGAAGTTGTGATAGGGAAATTAATTTAAAGACACGGAAACCGAGTCGTTTTGTTTCTATACCACTCATAAAAGAACAGCTCGGTTCCGTGTAATTTGGTTTCAGCCAGCTGGTCTCACAAATCACACATCAATCAGCTCCAGGGGCCAAGATGGAAACGTTGGAGGGAAAGGAAGAATTCAACAGGAACGGTGTGAAGAGTCTCTGCCCTCACCAGCGCAGCACCGTAATGTGTCACACAAACACTCAGACTGCTTCCAAGGTGCCTTTAACCCAGCAGTTTTACACCGGATTAAATCCCAGCGGGAGTTTTTGCACAACGAGTGTCCCAGCTGTAGGGTCTGTACTGGCTCACACCATCGCACCTACATCGGGAGCACCACGTCTGCATCCCGAGGGATGTGGAACTCACCTCTTCCTTTCCAAGACACACTGATGTCGCCCAACAGCCGCTAATTATGGTTGCATGAAAGCTTCCTCTGGGCTCATCTGCCTCAGTTTCCTGTGGAATTGCTTATGAGCTGTTTTGGACACAGTGGTTGGTTCAATACCCTCCATCTCCCTCTCCTGGGATGGGGAAGAAGCACAGCCTTTTGTCACCTTTGTGGGAATCCCTCCATAGCAAAACCAACACCCAGTTACAGAGCTACGTTGTGGGATACCAATGATGTGCTTTAAGAAGGTAGAATGACACCACCAAGTGTTTTCAAACACTTCTTCCCACGATACCAAGTGTTGTGTCCCTCCCAGGAAGGGTCGGCATCTCTCACACCCTCTCCAGTCACACCTCAATGGGTTCTGCTTCATCTGCTCCCTTCCCAGCTCCCAGGCCGTGCTGATCAGGGCTCCTCTAACACAGCAACCATCCTTGCTCCCAATCTGCCTTTTAATCCTCACCTGACCACATCAGCTTCATTTCTCCCCTCTCCATCCAAAGGAGAATAACAAAGATCAGCCTTGATAAACCTTTACCACCCAAACTCTCATGCCCCCATCAGACGTAACTCCGGCCAGCGCTCCATAACCAGGAATAACTGATTCGATGCAGAAAATTAGATGTCTGGCTGCACTATGCTCTGCTACAGCAGCCTGAGAAGAGCAAAAACAATCGTGAGTCTGCAAAATGATGAGTGGCAGGAGGTGACAAAGGAGGAATTGTTCACTGCCTCCTTCCATAGAAGAACTAAACAAATTAACAGAGGGAAATTCATCATGGGCTATTAACTACAAAAAGATATCGCCTTTGCCTCAAGAAATCTTTAAGCTTCAAACTGAAGAAAAACATGAGAAGTATCACTGCGCATTTGCTCCTTGATTAGACTTTCCCAAAGCTCCTGGCATCAATTCACTGGTTTAGGTTGATTTTTGATCTGATTGCAAATGGGGGGAAAAGGGTTAAAAAAGAGGGTTTGCTTATTTTTAACGCACACCAACAGATCTCATCGAGCCTAAACTTTACTCAGGTGCACATTTTTGTTGTATTTTCTTAGATGAACATGTTGTCATTTAACCTCTTTAATACATGAGTCATATTCAATTTCCAAACTATAAAGCTGGGAAAAAGAAATAAATCTGTTCTCACAGGTGCAGTTTGCCAGCTCTTGGCTATGGCAGCAAGTGGTCTGGCTGAGCAGCCTCTGCTACCATGAGCTTCCCATGGAAAAAAAAGGATTCCAAAACTGCCAAAAATCTCCAAGTATGTAAGAATTAAGGCTGTAGCTATCTGTTGTATTTGAACATACTTGTGTTCAGGGTTTCTCGGTGTTTGGAAAGGACAAGGCATTTCCATAGAGGACTGCTTCGCTCCCGCAGCTCTGATGAGACCCAATGAGATCCTGAGTTTTCTACCCAAAAAGTGCAGCTTTTGAAGAGCACAGCAAGAAAGGATCATGCACCAAAGAGGAGGTAAAAAGCGGCTACAGGTCACGAATGTCCCGCAGATGCATATAAAGACAAGGTGAGGGGCATAATCTGTGCTGTTGAGTGGGCAGAAAAAGAGGTGACGGGAGCAGCAGATGCTACAGACCAGAAGAATCAGGCTGGTCCTCACCTCGCTGGCCAGGACCCTTCGCAGCACCTCTCTTCATGCATTTCTGTTATATAGGAATTAAAAGGACCATAAATCAACTTCTCACACAAGGAGAAGAGATCTGCTTTGGATCTTTTCTCTGATTAACAGACACACAATATTCACTATCAGCGACTGCAGGTGACAGTAACAAGTAGGACTACCAAAGAACAATTTCAAAGACCCAAATTTTCCAAAGAACTCTTCTTTTCAATGTGTATCTAGAGAAACCAAACGCGAACCACCTAAAAAGCCAAAGGGCATACAAAATAACAACGTGTATGATTTCACATCAACTGGCCACCTGCATAAAGAGAAAACCAGAAAATTGTTCCTATTTTAAAGCCATTTGGAAATGCAGCCCTTAACACGCTATCAGCACCATTTCCCACAGTACGATGGGCAGGCAGAGCGTTCCTACATTAAGAATTCATAGCTCTACAAGCCAAAACAAGAAGGTTAAGAACATGCAACTGGAAAAATGCAGAGATACTTGGCAAGGCTCATTTATCTATCACTTTAAGAAATAGTTCATACCACGGCGCTTTTCTTTTGGAAAGGAAAGCAAGAAAGATGCTGCTGCTGCTGCTTTGCTTATTTTCGCAAACTCTTACAAAGGAAAGAAGAAATTTTTAGGTGGAAAACTTTCAATGAGAGCTGATGTGGGCCTGCAAAACAGGTACAGAAGGGAAAAGTCACTAAGACGGAAACTAAAACCCCAGCACAGCAGACGGGACGCCCAGCTCACTCCCTGGGGCTCCCCGAGGTGACAACTAGCGGTGCTGGTCCCCCGTAGCCCACGTCGCCCCCATCCAATACAGACACTTTGGCGGCCAATAGATGGGCCGTGCTCAGCGTGGCCTTTGATTGCCACCGGCTTCCATTAGCATCTCCCCCGCTGCCTCCATCGTGCCTCATTAATAAAGTCCATTCTTCCCGTTTATTTCCTTATCGATCCGCTGTCTCCTGCGTGGGAAAAGGCGTCGATGCAGTTAAGGGCAAGCACCTGCTCGGAGACTTCACCCTTCAGCTACTTTCTGAAAGTGCATTTTATTCTCACTGGATAATAAGATTCTGTGGTTAAAGGAGCTTTTAGGTATTGGCATTGTCATAAAATGTTCCTTGTGTCCTACTTCACCGGAGCTGACAAACTCTCTGCTTGCTGTCAGCGGACTAATGAGAAAAGAAGCACTTCTAAAGAGCTTTGGATACTTTTGCATTGCAAAGTGAAAAGGAGAAAGTGAGATATTTCAACGCTGTTCCATTTCATTCCGAAGCCCCATAAAGAGGAAAGAAAAAAGAGGAACGTTTCTGCACAATCACTGTATCAACCAAGCAGCTCGCTTATTAATCTCTCCTTCCTCCACATTCGCTGGCTTGGGGGCTTGGAAAGTTGACACTTGACTTGAAAAATGCCAACTCTAAGCAGTTTATTTCCTCTTGAACTTTAAGAGCTGACTGAGACAGAAGTGACCTTTAAAAAGGCAGGGTTAGTTCTTGTATGAATTGATAGAAGGATTCTTTGCTTACACAGCACAGCAAGATACTGAGCAAATCCCCTCCGCAAACACCCCTTTCTCACCAGAGGCAAGAAGAACACCCTGTTCCATCAGCCACGAAGTCCCCAAGACTGGAGAACATGGGACCTGGTGACCCCACTTGTCCACATCAAGAGGGGAAGACTCTGTTACTGCCATGAACCAATGACCTTATAAATACCCAGGACAGACACTACACCAATATTCCTGACCTCGAGGCACTTGATCTTCCAGCACAAGGAAGCAGCACAGGCACAACCAAAATTAATTACAACCAGTAATTTGTGCCTAAGTCACCAGCCCAGGCTACGGGACAGCCCAGTGGGACACCAACAGGACACGGCAAGGTAACAGGGCTCCTATTCTGGGACATCTCGCTGGTTGTTGTGACTCACGTCAACCTCTGCTGAAGCTGCTGAAAAGAAAACTAATCACTACATGGCTCATTAATGGTGTCCCATGAAAGGCAGTTTGAAAATGCAAATCAATGTGCAACAATAACTACTAATAATACTTGCTGCCACACCAGTAGCCAGAAATGTAACTGGGCAGAATATGCTTGTCTGAGGTCCACCACACAATTAATACCACCAGATGTCCAAAGAAAGGCAATTGGAGGATTTTGTGGCAGCAAATGAAGGATTCTGTGGCAGCAGTTGAAGGATTTTGTGGCAGCAGAGGAAAACGTATGAGTTTTGATAAAGGAAATTCACAAAGCAAATATCTGGGATGCTAATGGCTATGGGAATACACTGGAAATAAATGAGCGTGCTACTAATGACACTTAGCTAAACATCATTTGAAGATATAAAGTGCCCCACAGGAAGGCCTGTGCTTAAACCCGTACACTAAACCAAGATATCCAAATTATACTTCATTTATCCCAAATAGTGCAAAAGCATCCACCTGTTTCTCACTCCGTAGGGAAGGCAGACATAGCCATTTCGATAACGGCAAAGCACTAACACGCAGAAGGTGAGGTAAGCTTTCCACTGCTAGGCAGAAACATCACAGAGTTAGCGCCAAAATTTAGATGTTTTTTTTAAACTCCATTTTATTTCTAGTCTTGATCTTATCTCCCAAGCCATGCTGACTCCTAGCAGTAAAGGACCGACGGAGCTCAGAAATCTCCAGCGAAGTATGAAGTATCATTTTGCCATCAGCAGCAATGAGATGCTTCCAATCTACCATCAGCCCGCTTAAGCAGAAGCAGACATTTCACAAAGAGAAGCCCATGGCCATTCTGCGCAGAATTTACTTTTTTCTTTTTCCCTGGAAGGAAAGCACACGTCAAACTCACCAAGGCAGACAGAAGAAGTCAAGCCCTATGCAGTCGAGGTTAACTCATTAATAGTGAATCATTTCTGCCATTGTTCCTGAGGCTGAGTATGAGGCAGAACGCCTCCAGAGGAATTTGGGGGGGTGGGGGGAGAAGAGATGGGGAGCGATATTTCTCTCTCCGGTGCAAGTGGAGGCGTGAGAAAGACCCGCAGCCTCGGTGGGATATGGAGTAGAAACTCTCAGCTGAGAGCCTGGCATCTCACTGCCGCTGGAGACTTAGAAAATTCCTGCACCTGAAACGTAGATAGATTTATATATGTGTGTGTGTGTGTGTATAGATACAAACACACAGTAGTTATCAATGTGTATTAAAAAAAGAATACCTGTACCATTTTATCCTACTTAGGATAAAAAGAGGCAAGTATAAATTAATCTTTTATAAATTAAAATAAATTAAATACATTAAATAATTAAATAAAACTAATTTAAAAATGATTTACTAAATTGCATTTTTTCTATTTTTTTAAATACTGACTGGTGTCTCAGACGGGGCTTTTCCTGTGCATATCATCACCAGAGGCCTCGGAGAAACCCGTTCCCTCCTGCAATGCAAGAGAGAGGCTCCCCCTTTCAAAGTTACTGTACAATCACTTCTTTTTAATGGTCAATTTAACAGTGTTTAGCCTCCAACTGTTGCTTCCACGCACAGAATATTGCATCTGGGAATCTGACTCTGGTGCATAAACAGGCTTTTTAACATCTGTACGGCAATATGAAAACACAAATTCCTACGGTAGGTGTATAACTACCGCAAAACAGATTTGCTCGACTGTAATCCACATCAGACAACATTAAAAAGCAGTAAGGAACTGCCATCTTATTTACATGAGATGTACTTTGAGACTTCTAACTTTCGCCTGGAGGTTTTAATTAAAGCAATTCGTGTCCCAGGGCACTTTTCTTGTAGTAAAGTCGTCTTCCTCATTCAGTTGCTTCAAGGGCTCTGCTCTCTGCGCTTTGGCACCAGCTAATCCCTCCTACGGGAGCAAACAGTAACACGAGCACAGATCAGAAAAACAGCTTTGAATGAACCAAGAAAGATGAAGAACTAGATGTAAAAGAAGAAACCATTTTGCATTCTTTATTCAAGAGTCTATTAGATCTTTGGAAAGACAATAAAGAGCCGGGGGGGAAAGGCACTGGTCTGCGTAAAACTCGAGACTTAAGAGTTCAGGCACCGCTTGTTTAAATGCTCCTAATTTTTCTATCCTGTTTATTTTTTGAAACAACATTGAGAGAGAAAAAGAAGAAAGAAGCAATCAAGACTCCACATTTGGCATCTCTCCTTTCCCATTTAATTCAGTCAGAGGGGGGAGAATTTACACGTCGCATCCGCTTTGGTGACTCCAGGTATTTCAGCAGGAATGTGCCCAGTGACTCAGAATAAAGGGCGGAATCTTCCCCCAGATTTCACGCAACGATACAAAAAACAAAGTTTACTGAAGGGTAAAGAAATGTCAACAGTCTTAGGGAAAGCACAATAAATAATCTTACGAGTGTGTGGTGTAAGCTGTTAGAAGCTCAGCAAGGCTTTTGCTGAAAATGGAGAATCCATCTCTACCGTAAGGACTTTGACTCATACATTGCAATAACACACAGTTGGTTCTGGAAAAAAACCCCAAAATTAAAAAACCCAACAAACTCACTCAACAAGCTGGACAAAGCAGGATGGTTGGGAAGGGGAAAGTTGCTGTTAAATCAGCGCTAGGTCTGGATGTGCCGTTAAGGTGCTCCCAGTTGCTCCATCCCCAAAGGCTAGAGGTACCAGACTCTTGGATGATGCTGACAAAGTCTGCTGCTGCCCATGGCCCTCCTCTAACCCCTCTGCAGCATTAGTCTGGGTAGAATTGTTAATAGAGAGAAATCAAAAAAAACCCACCCTAATTGTTGAAATTCTTGTCAATTTGCACCAACACCTTCACCAAATCCTCTTACCAAATCCATCACCACAGTGAGGAAAAAATTTATGAAATTGTCTTTTCCTAAGACCTTTAAAGAGGAATCCAAGCAGAAATCCGGTCATTTTATTGCAAATATACCTTTGCAAATTCACTTGTAAGAACACAGAAAAGATCTAATTCCACAAACAGCAACAATCAATCTCACCCTTGAGCGCCAGTAGAGTTACTTGTGGATTGATTACTGTTGGTCGTGCTTTAAAGAGAGCAGATGTCCCGGCTGTAAGGGATGGTCCACAGCACGGAATATTTGCAGAGACTTCGTTAAACTCAAGTGTCAGCTCGGAACAGCCAGGAAGAGCTTCACGGGCTTTCTAAATTGCTCCATAAAGACAAGATTACATACAACAGATAACTTGCAGAGCAACCATATCTGGCCATCATCCTTGTTGAAAGAGTAAAAAGAGAAGAAGAAAAGAAAAATAATAATAAAAAGCAAGCAAGCACCAAGAAAACAGCACAAACCAAACCAAACAGGACAGAATACTTAAGTCTCATGTAAGATCATCAGGACCTTAAGGAGGTTATTTTGTGCCTGTCCACTGCCTGAACTGACAGAACTGGGGAAAGATTTCTCTTTGATGTTATGGATGTTCAAAGCTCTTCTCAAATTGAATAAAAACAGTAAATAGCAAAAGCCCAAATCTAGAAAAGTTTCCAAACGTACTCTTAGGGGTGGGTTTGGCAGTGTTGGGTTGATGGTTGGAACTGATGATCTGAAAGGTCCCTCCCCACATAGACGATTCCATGATTCTATACTGTATGGTATCACGCTATAATGGCACACATGCCTGAAAGAGTAAATACCTTCTGATCTCTAGCTAATTTCATCACATTTTTAACATCTCAAAATGAGTATATATTGATAAGCCTACTCAGAATCCCTAAAATCAGTCTAACAAACAGTTCAATCAATTTCAGTTGAATTCATTAATATATTTAAAGATTATTGATTCCACAGCTCCAGCTACTAGCTACTTGTAGTGTATATATATATATATTTATCTATATTTAGCAACCTGAGAATGATTTAAAATCCATAAACCTGTAATTACTTGTAACAAACATCATCCAGGAGTATTTTAAAAGCCTAATCTTGCTGATTTCATTAGTGCTTTTCTGGTACTTCTCTACATCCAGACAATTCATTCCAAGGCTGTTTGTTCACACTCTCAGGATCTTGCTGTTCCAACACTTGTGCTTCTTTCGAGGCAGGACAGGGCAGTGAAACAACTGCTCTCATGGAGGTATAGAAATGTGTGGAAACATTGTAAGTTATTAAAGAATCCTTTTTCAAGAAATATATAAATATAATGTTTGTAGTTTACTAGTGGTGTTTACAGAATAAAACCACAGTTTCACAAATCTACCAATTTTTTAAAATTGGATTTATGAAATAGTTCATTTCATCCATCTGAGGTGCATTATACAGGATAAAAGCGTTGCATTGGAATTAAAGGGAATTAAGGTACAACCCAACATTTCCCTTGCACTGAACTTTTCAACCACCGATCTTAGCTCCAGCACAGTGAATTCTCGCAGCCATCACCTGGGCAACTTCATATTTCTAAACAGGATGAGAAACTTATATTTGGTTTTCTGCCACCATCATCAACGGAACAAAGGCTGAGTAAAAAGATTTTGCCTGTCGGCTCCTCGGGGTGTTTTATAAAGGCTGAATTAAACTATTAAACGGAAATAAATGATTCCATCTGAAACTAAAACCATATTATTTCCCCAGTTAACCACACAACACCCAGAATTCCAGTGAAACTATCACAAATAAGCAGTAACAACCGTGACTGAATGCATGAAGCTTTTAGATACACCGAAAGAGTAATGTTTTGTGAAATATCAGTAATTCCGGAAGAATTTGTACACTACCAAATATAGGTAATTTTCCCTTCAGACACCTCACCTCTCCCAGGCTGCTTCAGCGCCGGGAACCACGACCTGCTTATTTTAGCAACCAGCATTTATTTATTCCAAAGCCAGAAAATGTAACTGCTTTAACCTAGGGCACGTAAGAGGAATTACTTCAGTTTGGCCCAAAACCGAAGACTAAATTTAACCAAGTCCTCAGCATTTATTTTAAAAGTGGGGCACAGGTTCAGTTTGCAGCCTTCGGGGCCCAGGTTGGCACAATCTCAAGTTTTATTTTCGGTTGGCTATTTTTTATAGAAAATGCTTTTTTGCGCCCTAAGAAAAATGCTGGCGATTTGGTTTGGCAAATATACAGAAGCTTCCTATGAGATCTTACGAGGAGTTAAGTAAAAAATGATGCTTTTAGCACTTTGCAGGTTCCTGCACTAAGTGCGGCCGCGCTGCCCTTCGCACCGGGAAAAACACCAAAAAAGGCAGGCAGAGCGCCGATATTGAGTATTCAAACAATTTCCAGTAGTTACTCCACTTCTTCTTCAAGCTTCTATCAAAACACCGTAAGCAATCGTGTTAAATCACATCAAATCTATTTATATAAAGCTAATTACAATGCCTGTTCTCGCTGACATCCCAAGACAAATCTTTCAGCCAGGAGAGAGCCCTGAAGAGAGACATAAACGAATCCATGCAGCCGCCCGCACAATCTTCGCTTGCCTTCACCAGGCTCCCCGATGGAGCTTGAAAACCCTGATCAATTTGACATCAGCTAATTGTGGTTATTCTCACCCTTCCTTCGAAGCCAGGGCGAGACGGAAAGCCTGGGCGGCACAGGTTACCGACGGCGTGTGCTGAGCTCGGGAGGGAAAATCTGGATTGCCCACATGATTAAAGGTGCCAAACTTACAGTGTAATTAGAAGAAATTAGCGTGGCTGTGCACAAGATTCGGTGTGCATTGATTTTAGAAAAAAAAAATCTGCAGTATTGACTGTAATCAACAACCAGGCTCTGCTGGTAGCTCTGCATTTTTAAAAATCAATCTGAAAATCCAATGTCTCCAAAAAACAAGGTAAAAACACCTACTGATTACATTTAATAGCAGAGTAGTGGATCTAAATGGAAACGCGAGGAAAAAGAGACTACAAATAAATATGAAACTGTAATAGCTGTAAATGTCTTGCCTTTAGGAACAACTAATTTATTTTTAAAGGTAGGCTCCAAGTCTCCTGTTTGCTCTCCGCTGGGTCCCATAAACTGTGGCTGTGTTGATACAAAGCTTTGTCTGCTCTTAAAGAACACCTGAGCGGCTTCGGTTCTGTTCTACCAGCAAAGGTCGTATCTCAAGTAGGCTTTTGCCACCCCTTTCTGTGTTGTGTCCAGGAGACGTGCCGGGGTGGGCGGCCTTTCCTCTGAACCATTCAGGTGAAGTTTCAGCCCAAACTGGTTTGCAGGAGACACTGGTATTTCTCATCCAGCCAACTCGCTCTTCTTAAAGTACTTCAAATCCATGGAATTCAGAGCTCGTAGGCTGGGGAAGGTCCCCTGACACACACTGAGTTTTACCCAGCCTGCAGACACAGTTCAAAAACAAGAGAGAAAATTTCCTATTCACTTCATGTGTTTGCTGTGGATAGCAGTGATAATTAACCAGAGAGATGTAAATTAATTTCATAATGGATAATTTCAGTGGAAACATCCAGCTGTCCCGAAACTGGTTTGTGCCTGGAATTGAGACTAGAACCGGGCATTTTCCACACTCTATCCTGAATATCCCACAAATGTCCCCAGTCCCTGACCCCCGGGCAGTGGGGAATGGACCGTTTGAGAAAAAATACTACAGCATTTGTGGCAGCCGACGTGTCCCCCTCAGAGGCACACCCCTAACCAACAATTATGCATTTTATTCTCTAATTCAAAGTGTGTGCACATGTATGTATATACACACACGAAGTCATGAAGTATGACATTTATAGGTAACAATACTGCTTAGGAAAGAGGAAATTTAAGTTTTAAATCATCCCTAAGCCCCTCTCCAGTACCTAAAGGGGCTACAAGAGAGATGGGGAGGGACTCTTGATCAGGGAGGGGAGTGATAGGACCAGGGGTAATGGTTTTAGATTGAAAGAGGAGAGATGGACATGAGATGTGGGGAAGAAATTCTTTGGTGTGAGGGTGCTGAGAGCCTGGCCCAGGCTGCCCAGAGAAGCTGTGGCTGCCCCATCCCTGGAGGGGTTCAAGGCCAAGTTGGAGGGGGCTTGGAGCAACATGGTCTGGTGGGAGGTGTCCCTGCCCAGGGCATGGGGGTTGGAACTCGATGATCTTTAAGGTCCCTTCCGACTCTAACCATTCCGTGATTCTAACAGCACTTAGTTAAATGTCACTGCTCCCCATGCAGAGCCCCACTGACAGCATCCATCCACAGGCATTTGTGTGCAAACATCCAAGAAAATAATATAAACATTTTTGCATCACTCCCATTCAAGACACATTAAGCCTGAAATGCAAAGAACGGCACCGCAGTGTGCTGAGGATGGAAGACGCTTCCGAAACTGCCCTGAATCACAGCAATTAAAAGAATTAGATGGTGACCCTGCGTGAAATTGTTCAGATATGGAAAAAATGAGTACAAAAGGGAAAAATATACTTCGTCTTACATCTAGAGCCCACCACACTCTTTCTGGTCTGGCCAGTGGGGAGGCTCTGACTGTCACACCCAGGGGATCCCAGCTGGGGTTTGTCCTTGTGCGTGGTTCCTTCTCTGCACCCCGGCTGCAGGGTAAATACTTCTGCCAGGACAGAAAGACCTAATTCTTTCTTGGCAATACTCTTCAAGCTTGGTATATTTTGCCCCTTTTCCCCTTAACTTTTTTTTTTTTCTTATTTTTTCTGTACATGGAAAATTACGAAGAGATTGAAACTGAAGGCAAGAAACTTCCAAACTTATATTAGGTCCCCGCCGTGCCATATTAAATCTGTGAGAAACACACCAAAAACAAAACTTAGCACTTTAAAAACCAATATTCGTACTTTCCAAATGAGCACAAAACCAGGTTTGAAATAAAACTTTAAAATATACAGATTGAAGGATTCTCTTTTCACATTTCTCACGCTGGAAGAGAGCAGGCGATGCAGCCCCACTAAAGCCATTCTACGCTGAAACACTAAAAGCCCTTCGTAGTCACAAATTCCACATCTCCGTTTTCGAGGAGAATCTCTTCTTGCAGAAACATCACAAAACCATTTTCCTCCCCTTTCATCTTGGTGAAACAGCACATTATTTCCATGCAGGGAGCTAAGGTGCAAGGGAATTAAAAGCCGGAGTCGTTATAGTGACCGCCCAGCAAGCAGAAATCCCAACAAAACCCCCTGCAAATCTCCTGCTCCGGACCATGACACCTCCAGAGCTCCCCAGAATGAACAAAGGCTGAAGAATTTCATCCTCTACCCAACCATAAGTAATAACGTACATAATCCTACTGTAATTTCTTAACTGGGAAGGGACTGGCAGACTGGTGATACAGAGGGAGCAGAAATGCTGGACCAAGTTAAATTCCCTCTTATAGGTTTTATACTATATACAACAGCTACTAGTAAATTCATAGGGGAAAAGGCTCTTTGATACTCTATTTCCAGTGATACACTTCTGACCCACCGGACGTATTTATAAGAAGAGGTTGATGCATATGAATATTTAAGAAATTTAAGCTCCAGCACCACTCTATTGCACCGTTTCATTCTGAACATTGAAAACTCGGTACCAAAACTCCCAACATTACAAACTCTGGTGAATTCTTCTGAAGGCAGAGACATTTCACAGGCACTCTGAGATAACCAAAAAGTTGTGTAGCGGCTGTTTCAAGCCAAAATCTGCGAGACCTCATGTCTCAGCAGGACATGGCACGTTGGGAAGTGTCCCTGCTGTACCAGGATGGGCTTTGGTCATCTTGAAGTCTGGGCAAACGCTTGTGGATGTCTGCCTACAAAAAGACCATAAACATACCCACCATTTCTTCACCAAATGCCCTGAATTCCAAACACCAATTCCAAACGTTCCAACACCTGCTAGGTAACTTGTTTTAAGAAATATCCCCCTCAAGGTGCAGTCCCAGATACGCTCTTTTACCACCCTGAGCCTTCATGCCAGTGTCTACAGGAGGTGGTAATGCCACCGAGCTGGTTTGCTCGAGGTTTTCCAAGGTTTGCGCTCTCCCTGCCCTTCTTCCCCTCCCTCCCATAAAAATGCCCAAGTTCCCTCTCCTCAGACGCTGTTTTCACAAGACCAGTGAGAACTATGTATCTTTGAAAACACTTTGACAAAGAATTTTAAAAGTGATTGGAGAGCAGATTTATATGCATGTTTCCTGAGTTTTTTTCCAAGAGCAGACACTTCACTCAGTGACACACAGCGTGATTCCCTTCTAGAGTCAAGTCTTACCCAACTACAGAAGTTTAGCCCATCTTAGAAAAACCTATCTCGTATTTTGACCAAAAAACTATACGGTGGCTATAACGAGCTTTCACAACAGTCACCACGGGAGAGAGATCTCTGCAAAGTGGTCACCTTCAGCCTCAAGAAATCAAAACAGCACATAAAATCTCCCAGGTAACTGCATGTACACAGTTAAAACAGAGATATCTTTAGCCTGAGGACAGACTTAAAACTTAAAAGCAATTTATTTTCCACTTTCCATAATACTTTGAGAATATTTATTAGTGGTTGTGTCCAGTTCTTAAAAGTAAATTCCATCTAAAACTGATAAAACAATTCTTTTGTGTTTAGCTACTGAAATATTTTGCATTTGATGATACGGTTGTAAATTAATTGCAACAGCAACACATGTAGGCAGGAAAATTAACAGGTTAAGGCTTTTATCTGGGATTCAGCAGATCTGAGTTCAAAGCCTCATTGAGCCTCAGGCTTTCAGCTTAACCTTGGGCAATTCATTTAACCTCCCCTGGACCTCCGTTACTCATCTGTACAATGCTGCATTTAATAAGAATGTCACAAAGCTCCTTATCTACAGTGTTTATACGACAAAGATGCAAAAAAATCTGGCACTAGGATCTATGTGAGTATCTGTAGACACGCAGAAGATTCAAAACCCAACCATTTCTCAACAGAACCTTCAGGGCACAAATAACATCTCGTCACTAAAAGAGGGTAAAAAACCCCCACATCTCCCAAAAGCCCAGAAATTGTCATAAAAGAACTGTCAGAAAGAAGACAGAGCGAAGTTTGCTCTCAGCATCAGTAGCCCCAGTGCAAGAGCACAATAAATGAGAGAGAGGTCTGAGATGCAGACAGCCGGCTCAGAGGGAAAAATCACCTTAATTTCAGATAACCAAAGAGAAACGAGAGGAGACAAAACCAGCTGGTTCCGCTCCAGCATTACGGATGGGGAAAGCAGCTACTCCCTGCCAGGACAGAAGGAGCTGTGCTAGAGGGGTGGGGGTTCCATAGGGCAAACCGAGGTGGCAAGCTGGCGGTGCTGGTTGGTGGCCACCACAGCTGGACCTTCAGGAGAAGCGTTTTCATTTTCTGCCTGTCCTGGTGCATCGACTTCTTTGCAAAGGGAAATCTGGACACGGTCCTGGCAGAGGAGTCCGGGACACGGAGGAGGGGGTAGATGTTGAACCACAGTGACAAAGCTAAAAGTAAAAATCAACAGCTTTCTGATAACCTTAGCACTTCCAGTAACCTCTGGTTACAGGTAACCAACCTCTGATGGCAGGTAATAACATACAGCGGATTTTAACAGATAAAACAGATTTACCTTACGGGACTGAGCCATATATTAGATTTACCAATATATCGCTATGATTTAGCAATCTGGGAGGGCTAAGGAGGGACTGCAAAGCAAAGAACTGCACTTCTGCTGCCGTACAGACCTTCCACCGAGCAACTTCTGTCCAGAGATAAGCAGGAAAGGCAGCCAAGAGCTGATCAAATGAGCCAATGGAAGATGTTCGGGCACATCACTGGAAATAAACCACTTTAAAAAAAAAACGAAGCTCGGTTAAGTAAAGAGAGAAATCTGAACAAATACGACTGCATTTCAAAAGCAGAGACTCCTAACAGCCTCTCCATGGGCAGCAGCACAAGCTACTTGGCTGATAAAGCAGATTCAGCTACTAAAGCAAATGGAATTCACATTCACATTTAGTTAGTGGAAATCTACTGGATACCCGAGGGTGATGAACATTAAACAGTGTGAAATTTTATTGCATTTTTCTGCTCCCCTCCTGGGATTTGTATGACGATAACCATTTTTTGCATATAAACAGTGTGAGCTCCAAAAGCTTCATTTTAATCGAAGATGTTCCATGAAAATTTAACACGCGCAAAGGCTTTGAGTGCTCAGGTTTCTCAGTGAAGAATGACATATTTAAACAGTTAGTGAATTAAACCCACGTTCATGTTGTGAATGGGAAGGTGACTTCAAGATTCAAACCCAGCAGGTTCTGAAGTAGACTGAACTTGCTCCGTCGGTAATTTGCAATCTATTTGCATATTCCTGGTGTACAGAAACTTGTTTAACTGTCTTGTCATGCAGAAGATGAGTTTCTTGAACACATTATTATTAACATTGAGATACTGCCACACTTTGCACTGAGTATATGCATATTCCATTTTTAAAGACTGTCGCTCTTCCCCCAAAACCAGGGCTCTGAGCACTCATGCTGGGTCACACCAAATTGAATCCAGCCCAGACTCTGTCTGCAGCGGCAGCCAAGGCTGATGCCTTTGGAAAAATACAAAAGCAGGACAAAGGCAGCACAAAACTTTTGCAGAATATTCTCCACAGCTCCAGCAACTCAGCGCTCAGGCCCTTTTTGAATCAACTGTGGTACCTGTATAATAATAAACCCAAATGTATTTTTATTCCTTGAATGTTTTCACTCCTTTTTTGAACTTCTACAACACCCTACGGCGCGGTATCCCAAAGCTGAATCACTATTCATCGTGATTGTGCTGGTTTATTTGTTTGTTTATTTTATTTGCTGGTCCCCAGTTCCCGTAGAGCAAAGAGACACACATTAGAGAAAATTGTGAGTTATCCCGAACGCAAAAATCCAGTAAGAAGCAGCATGGAAAGGAAGCTGAGGTGATAAAGATGCACGTCCACATTGTGAAGAGACAGACAATTCTTCACGAGGCAGATATTCCACCCAGCTGCAGGAGCTACTGCATAGAAATGAACAAAGATTCCCTACAAATTAAATTCTTTCAACACATTTTTTACTGGTAGCACACCGATAACAAATCTCTAAAGAAAATTCCAAACCAGATTACAATCAGTTTTTTTACAGCCCCAAGTATTGGAGAAGTTTTATGAGACAGAGGAAACAGTCAGCAGCTGCAGAGAACACCTTTCATTTGAAAGACGGGATAATAAATGAATATAAACACAATAGATGGAACCAGGAAAATAAATACTGTCTTATTGTCCTTAGTCATGCCTACAGCTTAAAAGGCGGGTTGGGGATTGCATCCAAAAACTAACCAGCACCTGGATTTTAAGCAAGGAAGACAAATGACACACAGAAGGGACTACAACAATAAAACATTTGCGTGTTAAAGGATGGGAAAAACAGAAGAGAAGAAGAATCTCAGCAACATGAACAGCTCAAAGGCTGCAGCCCCTCTGCTGTGAGTGTTGGAGGGTTCAGTCTGGAGAAGAGAAGGCTCCAGGGAGACCTTAGAGCCCCTTCCAGTCCCTAAAGGGGCTCCAGGAAAGCTGGG
>JAOXNO010000070.1:2787592-2798711 GCA_028565335.1 Limnodromus scolopaceus
TAATAGTTAGCATTTAACATTTCCAAATTCTACTAAAAAGCTACAAACAACCCTCAAAAGACAAGAATGATACTTGTTTAAATAACTGAACTCCCTGCCACAAAGAGAACGCAGACTTTAATACACCTTACCATACAGGACAAACAGAAAAAGCCCCAAGGGCTTCCACCTGTGAGTAATACAAGAATAAATTAAACTGTACAGGAAGAATAAAAAGGAATTTTCTCCTTTCTTTTCAAGACTGTCTTGAACCTTTCCTTTATAAAATTACCCTTGGTGTCTGACAGTACAGTGAGTCCTCAGTCATGCGGACAAAAAATGCCTACTTGTATGAGAGAGAAAATAAATCTGACACTGAGTTGGAAACGTTACTGGGGATCTGAAGAGAGAAGGCAACACCTTTCCATCCTGAGCTTCAGCATGCAACACGGAGCTCAGACAGCACTTCAGTGGAGCTTCTCTCCTTTCCTATTGTGGATCTAAGTCCATGGGAAGTACTCAGACTTGGAGTCTCTCCAATTCGGATCCTGGCTGAGGAGCCAGCTGTCCCCTACATACCTGTTGCGTGTGACTTCTTCATCTGTCACTTAATAGAAACACAGGAATCAATCACAGGTACCGAGATGGCATTTCATGATAATAAAATCAGATCTGAACCTGAAGAGAACGTGAGATTGTGCTCCTAAAGCCCTACTGGTCTGCACTAGGAGCCAGCTGAGAATGAATCCTCTGCCTTAGGGTATTCTAGTAGACAAACTAGCAAATTTTCTAGGAAATAGAATTATGTCTTCACGGCATCTTTTGTGGGTTTGGGTTTTTTTGGTTTGGTTTTGTTTTTAAATGCAGCTGATTAAAATAAAACTATCTTCTATCCCTAAATACAGCTGTATTTCTCCACTCATGCTGGAGCTGACCAACCTGGCTACTACAAGCAACCGGCAGCCACCTCTGGTCCCCTCTTCCCGATCGACCCCCAGCCGGGACGTTACACTCTGCCCGCCTTACGAGACCCAGAGCTCACGCACCCTCCTGCCCAGCCACTGTTTTGGGTCATCATCCCAAAGAACGTACTTTAAAATTGATGGTATTAAACACCAGAGTGAATCTTTGTAAGGGGAAAGTATCCCTTCGTTTGTTTGGGTTTCTTTTACACACACGTGATTTTATGAAATATTAGAAATATATAATGTTTATATAATACTATATTGTTTAATTTTAGATGTAAATATACTTACATGTATATACACAGATATATTTACACCATGAATTCCACATGCTCCACACCTCGACCTCACAAGCCTGTGGGATCCGCAGTGAAGCCCCATTTATGTGTTGTGGAACTCCACGACACAGACAGGGCAGGAACACGCAGGAGAACTCTGAGCCCACAGACAAGGAAATCAAACAACTAAAAAGTTTTCCTTCAATCTGACACAAACCCAGACAATAAACCCAAGACTTCCAAAGTGAGAGCCAGTCTACAGCTTCCTTAACCATATCCCCAAATCGAACATGTTTGGGGACCTTTTTTTTTGTTTTTATTCTATGCCTGAAAATTTTAATAGAAATGTTATTGTACATTTGAAAACAGAACAAACTTGAGGGATTATATCAAATCAATTCCACTGGGATTTGTGTCCGCTCTAATCCCCTATTCAGTCTCAATCTCATTAACATACCAGGCTTAATTGGCATTTCATCCCTGCATTGTGTCTCCAAAATGAACAAGGTGTAATTATGTTAAAAACAGCACTTCAACGGTTTTAGTTTAATTCATGTCATTCATCCGCGTCAGAATGAACGCAGATGTTCTATTGCGGGATACAGCGAGAGATGAGCAGCTTTGAAACCACACTTTTTAGTGGAAAAACTTTATGTTAAAAAAAGTTATTTAAGTGAAACGTAAACCACAGTATTTTCTTCTTTTGTCTCAGTTGCTATACAACATTAACTTTCAAAAGCTGGTTCTGCTTAATTTGATTTTTCATTTTCAAATGAACAGCTGTGTTTAAGTCTAAAAGCCCTTTGTTTAAGCATACAGAGCCCCAGAAAAGGTTCGAACAAAGCATCTTTCTGTAAACACTTGATTACCAGGAAAGGCCTGGCTTTCAAAGTAATCTAGGGGTGGTTTTGCTCTAGGTTCTCTTTTAAAGGGGAAAAAAAAAAATTGCATCACTTCTCAGATGTCAAACAACAAAAGCAACAAATGTTTTACTAATTGCATGGGCTTCTTGTATTCAAGGTGAATAAGAGAAGGCAGAAGAGGGTTTTCCAAACGGCCATTTTCAAACAATTTTTCCCCCTTCCCCAGTTACAGGCACAAACCCCCATTAATGAAAAGCACAACTAATCAACATCGTATTTTAATTGACAGCAAATCAAACATTCTTGAATTTTGTGGTCAGATGGGCCCTCTCTAATACTGAGAGTTTCCAGACAAACAGAGTAAAATTCCTATTTTAATTAATATTTAGGTTCAAAGCAGCTACAGAAAACAAGGATGTCAGCTAACAGTCATTTAATATGGATTCTTAACCAAATATTATTGCGTGTTAAGAAAAAGGCTCAGCGAGGAGGCCAGGAAGTAAATGCATAAGTATAAATCTATTTATTAACAATTAGGTAAGCTTTCTTATGTGATTACTGGTGAAAATACTTTGGAAATTTAAATATACCTATTAAGCCATTTCCTGTTACATTTTCCCAACTAGGAACGATGACAAATACAACATCTATTGTATAAATTCTGTAATTTCCTAATTGCGTTGCATCAGGAAAATATGAGACAATTTAGAGTAGCAGGTAAATGTGTAATTAGGGAATTAAGACTTATTATTCAGAATGCATAATAACGGTGACTGATTCAAAGGTGCATCCAAAGAAGCAAGGAGAAGTACCTCAATAAAATCAGTGATACAGTAGGCAATGGGGGCTCTTCATTCATTACAGGCAACTGAACTACAATATCCAAATGCACCCTGAGAAATTTATTCATAAATTGATTTAAGAGGTCATGTAAAAGGTTCTGGTCAGAGTGACAAAAAATTTTTAATAAAAGCACAGATGTAGCATTCACAAAAAATATTGGTGTCTTTTTTAGTAATAACCACTTAATGATGCTTTAGCAAAATATGAGGTGGCTTTGGAAATCACAATGCAAATTCCTCCCAAAAGGTACATACACACAATACTGGGCTTTTATCATCTTCTGAAAGGAAAAGACACTAAATATTACTCTATCACTTCATATGCAAAGGGTATAAGTTCTAAATTATTCTCATAAAACCCCATAACATAACTATAAGCACCTCTGGGTCTAAACCCCATGTTTTTAGGGTTTTTTTTAAATCATTACTATTTAAAATCAAGATTAGACAATCATTCTGTGCATCTTTTTCCTCCCCTATAATACCTGCTTGAGATTTTCACCTACATACAATAGATAGTAGACATCTCAAGGATAATTCTCTCTTCCTACAAGTTTTGTGAAAACAAGCAGCTGGACAGGGGACAATTTGGAATTCACAAATTCACCTGCAATTCTTTAGTCCCTGATCCAATCGCTGAACGCAGCCACTCACGCTGCTATCCAAAATACTCCGTAGGAAAAGAGCAACAGGGAGAAAAGGACAGTGGTTCTCCAGGCTAATGAAGAATCAACAGAAAAATTAAAGCACAATTCAGTTTAAAGAAAGCTAATTAACCAAGACGGAGAAATCCATGGGAAATTAAAGCTTTTTCATTGCTCATGAAACCACTTGTTTGGTCTTTCTGGTAAGAGCAGCTAAAAGGTCTGGTCGATAATTGACATACTTAACCCTAAAAAGTACTTTTCCCAGAGGCCTGAGAAGTCTCAGGCCCCGAGTTCAGAGATATTTAAGCACATGCTCCATCATCTTCTCCAGTTTAAACCCAAACACAAACTGGTCTAACTGTCCTCTGGCCTGGGACCCACACTCCCCAGAGACAGAATTACGTGTCTCTTGTCTTCCTCTCTCTACCAACGTTCACAGGGAAAGTGTAAAAGCAGAAGCTGGTCAAGGAGAAGCTCATTTCGGGTCAGATTTAATACAAAACAACACGTACCCATTGATTGCCAGCAATAAAAGTCTGTTTATTTTATGCTACTGTAACTTGGGAGCTCGGACTTATCTCCAGCAACGCCATTATGTTTAGTATTCAAAACTTATAAACAACATATGACCCTCTAGGCTTAGGAAAGCGTCCAAAAATCTGTGGTTTTGCTTCACTGTTGCCTTTATGAGCGTACAGCGCAGTTAGAATACAAACAGCTTTAAAGCCACCTGCTTTTGCAAAAGTTATTTTCCACAATTAAATATTTTCATATCCAAGCCATCCAGGTTATCTCAAAACATTTGTTTTTTCCTTCCTACATCTAATCAAAAGCAGCATATGGTATGAGGCAAAACCGTAACTGTAGGAACACAAGCAAAACAGCATCACTAAAATGATGATTGCAACTCTCAAACCTCAGAAAAAGCAAGACCTTAACTTGCAGCACCGTCTTTCTTCAAGTAAGAGACGCCATAAAGCTCTAAGTTATCCCCAGTGCTTCTGCATATTTTCCTATCTCCTGTGACTCTGCTTTTTGACAGGGTCTAGCATTTATCCTGTTAAACCACATCAAGTTTTCTCAGCAAAATTCCATATACCTCATTACACATCAGCGAAGGGCTGACTTACCTGGGGCACTGGACTCAACACTCCTTGTCTCTGGACCCCAGCAGGTTATATTTTTATATTTTTTTTGAACGTTAGCAATGATGCTTATTTCACATCACACAATCTCTCGGTGAGCACAGCCCTCGGTAACCTGTTAGGAAGCACCTGGAGGTAGAAATATCTGTCACCTCTGCTCAGGATATGGAAATTGTCTACATCTTGTCACGCAGCAGAGAGATGCCCCAACACAGGAGTGTGGCAGAGCCATGAGGCTGCCATTCCCCATTCCATGATGGGAAGCCCCCGCATGCACCCACCAGGTGAGATGATACAGGTCCAACACGGGACAGTCACGGGAAAAGTGAAGCCCAGGAAAAAAGCTGCAGGGAGTGGGCTACCAAAAGAATTCATATGGCTTGCAATTCCTGCCCTTGTCCCTAAGAAGCAAAAAGCATCAGGTAAATTGTTCCTAAATACAGGTCACGAGCACAAAGTGAACCATTCATTTTAGTAAAAGCAGATTCCTATGAAAACCAAAAGCCATTCAGTTCAGCTGCTGAAGAATTAATGAACTTGCAATAAGTAAGATTTAGATAAGAGACTACACAAGTATGCACAGAAGCGACACAGAGAAGTCATGCAAATATGGACTTCAAATAAGAATTTTACTCTTCCACTTTAAATATCTAATTCTTCAAAGACAACTTGTCTAGGAGTCATGGTAAGGTAAGTGTAAGTGCGCAAGAAGTTTTTAAGCTACAGGTGGGGAGGCTACAAACCAGCCTTCTTTCCTGTAAAATCAAACATGCTAAAATGGCAGGATAAATCAATGGAGCCAGGTAGGGAGTAAAGAACAGCACACGGGAAATCTTGCTTAACACAAAGAAAATGGAAATGCAGGACTGGTGACACTGGTAAATGCAGTCAAAGAAGGAAAAAAAAAGATAAGATCCACAGTTATCTTCAGAAAACACTGAAAGCATACCGAGCCAGGGGAACAGAAATAGTTGTGTATATAATGATAATTTTAGCAGGGATGAGAAAAATGCTTCTTTATATAGGCAGAGAGTGCTCAACTTGTACATGAGAAAGATAAACTGGAAGACCACCTGTGTGAGCAATCAATTTTCCAGCAACATCAGGAGGTGGAGGTGGATATTGAACACGTAACAGAAAAGATTAGGGGAAAGTCAGGTGGACTGAAAGCAAACAGAGAACCACATTTAGGTAATTTTCAACTACTGCTATTAAAAGTAATCCCATTGCAGCCCCTCAGGCAGGGCAGGAGCTATAACAAGTATTTCCTAAGAGCTCCAAAATTCAGCTCGGTTTCAGGTACAGCATCACAGAATATGAGACATTAAAAAAAAATAAAAGGAAGACATCATTAAATCATAAAGCAATCAGGTACTTTTAGCTGTGATTAGCAGAAGGTGACAATGAAGTAAAAAATAAGTAGCAGAACTGAGAGAAAATTCTATGACTAAACAGAATTTATGTTAATACTCTCTAAGATAAAAATGCAAGCATCTGGCAGAAGCTACCCCGTAAGTCAGTTCTTGGCTACAGCACTGTCTATGTAACTTTTAAATATTTTACTGAAGCTTTCATTACAGGAAATCAAATTAGCTCAACAGTAGGCCAACTGTTCTGCTCCTGTAGGCACGTGGGGATATATCAAAAGTTAAATGTGTCATGGATCGTGACACAGCCATATCGGTCCTTCCCTCAAATACAGAGCAGAGGATGAAATGCACCAGCTCTCTGAGGAAAAAGAACCTGGGAGTCCTGGTGGATAACAGGATGACCATGAGCCAACAATGTGCCCTTGTGGCCAAAAAGGCCAATGGGATACTGAGGGGCATCAAGAAGAGTGTGGTCTTTTTAGTCTGGAGAAGACTGAGGGGGGATCTGATCAACGCCTATAAATACTTCAAGGGTGGGTGTCAGGAGGATGCGGCCAGTCTTTTTCAGTGGTGCCCAGTGACAGGAAAAGAGGTAACGGGCACAAACTTGAACATAAGAAGCTCCATCGCAACATGACAAGGAACTTCTTCACTTTGAAGGTGGTTGAGCCCTGGAAGAGGTTACCCAGAGAGGTGGTGGAGTCTCCTTCTCTGGAGACATTCAAAGCCCGCCTGGACATGTTCCTGTGCAACCTGCTCTGGGTGGACCTGCTCTGGCAGGGGGTTGGAGGAGATGATCTCCAGAGGTCCCTTCCAATCCCGTATCATTTTGTGATTCAAAGCCTCAATAAATCAATTAAAAGGATCTGATGTGATCTCTACAAATCCAGGGTCTGGTCTAGAATCCAAGAGGCTCTTGCCAGTTCCTTTATTTCCATGACAGCTGTGACCAAGCCGGAAGGTGCTGAGCAGCCCCTCCTGTAGGTACCCACACAGCATGCGCTGCAAAACCCAGGTACAGAAAAAAGAGTATTCTCTGGGGAAATGCAAAGCACAAAGACTTAACACACAGACCAACATTAAGACTTCATCCCGTGTGATAATCACTCGGGGGGCTCAGTCAGGCCTCTCTCTGCTGTCTCCATCAGTCCCTGTTAAGAGGAGAAGCAGTTTGGTGATTTATAAAGCTTTTTTTTTTTTCTTCTAATACCATGTGTACTATGCCAGCAAAAAATTAAGGAATCTTTTCTAGAAACGCCAGGGAGAATTGCATATAATATTTCTTTAAATTTTAATGAAACATCAAAACATTTGGGGTTGCCCCCCCTCTTGTATGGAAATCACACTACATTGTTGGGAGGCACACTTTCATGGTAGCTCTATTAGTAAGCCATCATGAAAAATGTATCAAAGAAAAACAGTTCCACAAAACCAGTATTTATTTTTTCAAAAGTGAAAATACAACACAAAAAAAATTCCAACCTACCAGTGTAAAACCATGCAAAAACACAATCTAGCAGAACTTTAACTAAAAGAAATCCAAACTGGAAATACTGTAGAAGCAGAAAACTTGACAACTTCACAAACGTTCTCATCATGTGAAAAATTGCACACATCCAGCCCAGCTGTTACAGCATCTACGAACCTTCTGCCTGGCCATTTTCCAGGTCCCTCAACAGCTGGAGTGCCACAAGGAATGTCCTCCCTCCCTCCCTTCTAGATTAGAGCTCAAATATTAATTTCAAAAAGCCTCTTTTGGTGTCTGAGGTTGAGTTGTATGGGAAGAGCCAGTCTGCAGGTTTACTTCTTCTCATATGGATTACCTTGGTGGTCTCTGGACTGTTCATGTCAAAGACATTTCTCCCTTGTAGCGAAGCTGAGCAGAGCCCTACGTCTCCAACGGATGATGCAATAAGCACTGCTGGAGGTTATTTTTCACTTGTAATCTTCTTAAGAACTTTCAGGCCCTCACCAGTGTCTAAACCCTTTCCAGTGTTCTCTGTGAGGACTTCCAGAATGCTCCCTTTTCATCAAGGGCCAAGGAACCTCTGATGCTCGCAGCGTCTGACATCAAGATGCTCCATCTCTGACAGTGCTAAAATTTTCATGACTTCAGAGCAGAAGTGATTTAAGGGAAGAGATTGATTAATCCTTTCAAGGTACAAAGCACAATGGTAAGATCAAACCAGCGTGGAGGAGAGCTGCATCCATGAGTCTCCATTAACTTAATGGTGAATAAAATCATGTACTTGCACACTTGCCTGAAATGTACATTTTCAGGTCATATGATTCCAGGAGTTGAAACTAGGGGCATTTCATGAGGTACAAGTGAAGTTTGTACCTCCACATCCCCCGTCCCCATGTAAGCAGCCCCTTGGGAGATATTAAATCTCCCCAGGCAAACCCTACATCATCCCACGTCTCCTACGACAGAGCTTGGGCTGAATGAGGTCTCTTCGCAGCAGCAGGCGGCTCTGGAGAGCTCATTTTCTACCTGGGCTGCTCTACCTTCATGTAACAGGATAAAAATATGCATCAGGAAGAAACCAGAAGCTCCTGAGAAAGAAGGTTGAAAAGCGAGACACAGTATTTCCTCCAGCTCACTGCCTGCCCCTGAAGCAGCGCTTTGGGGGAAAGCGACAGACGGGACGATGCCCAGAGACCCACGAGAGACGGATGAACAAGTCAAGGCGCGTGTTGTGCAGCACATTTAGGTTAAGTCGGGTGTTTTGATGTCAGATCCCCGGTGTCTATGCCACACCAACGATAAAAAAGCACACAGTAAATGGGACGTGGCACATGGACGTGTCAGTAGGACCATGAAGAGGGTACAGATATAGGACCATAACACATAATTTTTGACCGTAGCATGTAATTTTTCCCACATGAGGCTCTGAGGAGCTGCAGTGCACAGCTTTTTTTTTTTCAGAAAGAGACACCTCCCACATTCTCCCACATATTAACTTATTAATAAGTCAATGAAACTTATTTACAGAATATATCGATGACACAATAGATCCTGGACCTCCCGGCTGCCTCTGATCGGCGAGGTCTTTTATACCTTGTGTGTTATAAAAACAGCATCTTAAAAATTAAATCGTGAGAAGCCCTTGAAAATTTTAGTGTGCTAGAAAAAAGGTTTCCAGAACACACAAAGTTCTAGCTTCCTGGATGCTGCTAGGAAAACATTTCTCGTTCCCTTCAGTGTTGGTTTGTTTTTTTTTTCCATTAGTATTTCTGTCACCTTCCCTTTGGGTGCGTGGGACAAAGCACCAACCAGGATTTCCCAGCACAATGAATGCACATCCATCCCTCAGCTTGGCTGTTCTCCTTAGACACGAACAGCCTATAATCAAAAAGAAATAATATTCATAATACAAACAGCTGGATTCATATTCCCCTCCACAGATTGCAAACCCACGTATTTCCTGTACAAAGAGGTGAAGTCTGTATTTCTTACGGGTAAATGGTGTTTGTGTGAAGGAGGATTGCCCCACGCTGGGCTGACGGTTTCACTTTTATGGGGTTTTATTTTGTAGTAACTCTTCTCTTACCAACCACCTTTTTTTTCCCTCCAGGTGAGGAGGGGAAAGCACAGTAGCAAGGTGGGAAACGCAAATACTTTCAAGACTCACAGATTTAAGGGTTAAATACAACACCTATTTGTTCTTGTGAGATTAGGAAGCGCTGGCTCGCTACAATCACCCTTTCAGGTTATATTAGAAACCCTCAGTGTCTGATAATACTCAAGTCATGACTTTGCTTCCTGAAATACTCATCAATCCTGCACTGCAGCCTCAGTTTGTAAATGACATTTGATTTTATAATTCTACAAATACAAGCAGTGACTCCTCACCGTGTTTTCCCTCAATAACGAGTGGTGACTTAAACGAAAAGCACACCCACGCTTGGCAGCTTAAAATCATCAGTTCTCACCTCCTCGGTCAGACCGACCACGGCGAGTCAGGCCACACCACGAAATCCCTCCCCAAACCCTTCAGAACAGTCTGCAGGCACTGGGACTTCAGATAAACTCTACATGAATGATTTATTCCCACTCCGAGAGCAGGTTGTCTCTTGATTTCAAACCCAGAAATGGTCCACAAACAGCCTCGCTTCACCACACAACTCATACACCAAACAGATTCATTTCATTTATTGCCTGAGCTTTGATGGTTTCCCTTCCTCCCTCCTCCTTACCCCAAATAGCCTTTTCACTTGCCAGCTCCACGGGTGGCAAACAGAAAATGCGGAATAGGAATCCGTTACCAAAACCAGGCAAAGCGGTACTGGGCTGTCTGAAAACACAAAAAGCTGGTGGGGACGTTAGTGGTATTCGCAGCCCCCAAAAAAGACCACGCAGCCTACACCTCCCCAAGCCCTTTGGATAAATTTGAGGTGGTAATTTAGTGACAAGGGATTCAGGAACTGATTGTAAAACTCAATGAAATGTTCAAGAGGAGCAGATAAGCAAGTGACCACACACGCTCCCAGGATGGTGCAAACAGTATTACTTTAACTTCCTTTGTTTATTTACTTTTACACCTCAACAACTAAAATACCTGACAAATAAACCCCTGACTTACCATCTCAACGCTTTTCCCTGCCTATTCGCAAGCAGTGATTTATCCACGTTGTATAAGAGTACATACACGAATGGATCCATATATGTAGAAAACAGACATCTTCAACTCCCAGTCATCAGTCTTGTCTTAGAAAATTAGGAGAGATGGTCCCAAAATGTTTAAGTGTCACAGAATTTCTGCAGAACTTCGGTCTCTAAATCACTTTGATACTTAAAAATTTACCTTATGTTCACAATCTGCTCTAATGCAAATCACATTACTCTGGGCTACAGCTCAATTTTATTCTGCTAGCGAGGAACTTTTATTGGCAGTAAAGCCTACGAGAATAAAACCTGCCCTAATTAGATTGTTCCCAGTTTCTTTCCTCCAGGAGAAGCACGAGCCTCACCAGCAGCCACTGAACCCCGGGGGTATTCTCCCTCTACTGCTCCAAGGGGAAGGTTC
>JAOXNO010000070.1:2798811-2811905 GCA_028565335.1 Limnodromus scolopaceus
TAGAAGGGGCTCTAAGGTCTCCCCAGAGCCTTCTCTTCTCCAGACTGAACCCCCCCAACTCTCTCAGCCTGTCCTCACAGCAGAGGGGCTCCAGACCTCCCAGCATCTCCATGGCTCAATGGCAAGAGCCAAAGGTCCCCTGCCGTCCTTCACCCAGCTCTGATGATGTTTTCTGACACCAACCCTACCCTATACTTGGGCAGCCCCAGCACCAAAGAGACTCAAGACGGTGAGCAGAACCCCTGGGGATAGCGCTAAGAGTCCATTCAACCTTTGACAAGGATTTTACTTGGATTTTTGGGGTGAGAGGGAAAAAAAACTAATGACATTTTCTTGGCAGTTGGACTAGATGACCGTTGTAGGTCCTTCCAACTGAACTGTTCTATTTTATTCCTTTTACTTGTAAGACTGTTTTCTTCCAACGTACCCCTGAACGAACTGTTGTCACTATTCCAAAACTATCCCACTACAAAGGCTTTTCAACGCATCTCCTCTTAAAATTAGTCACCCAACAGTTATCCCCACAGTCTGTTAAATTCCCTCTGCTCTGCAGTCAACCGCAACGCAGCTGCGCAGGCAGAATGATAAATACCCCAGAAAAGCACGGAAGAATCCAAGACACAGTGCTTAATTTTGTTTGCTCCTTTGCCCGGAGCCACTTTCTGCTCTGACACAATATCTGATATTGGCTGAGAACCTGGGATTTCTCCAGGCCATGGCAGGAGCCTCATCCCAGCGCAGCTCTGACAGGGGGACTACAGAGATCAAGTGAGGACCGTAAACAAAACGCATCCTGTTTATGACAGTCGGCACAGAAGAGCCATTTCCCTCCTGCTTGGCACTTCCCGACATGTCGCTTGGCATCTCCTCACTCTTTTGGGAAGAAAACTCATTAGCAAATTCATTTACTGCTACGAAATTCTCCTCCCGAAGGACCACATCTCAGGCGGGAAGCATCGGGAAGGGATCGCGGCACATCCAGGGGGTCTGGATGCTGATGGAAACTGTCAGTTTTCCAGGTAAAACAAATCAGATGTTTCCAAATCGCTGTGTTTCCGCGTGAAAATAAGCGGGTGAGAAGCTGCAGCGATTCACTGGCTTCTCCCACAGCCTCCACGGCAGAAGCTGTGTGCCTCAAAGGCTATTTCTAACTAATGGATCCTTCTACAATGCATTTAAGTCTTATGACTATTCAATCCTATCTTTCTCTACTAAAATATAGATAACACAACACAAATTCACCTCCCACAGAACGGACTATTGTTAGAATGCCCTTCCACCAACCTCACCAGGAGCCTTTCAGTGAGAGAGAGAGAGAGAGAGAAAAAAAGAAAAAACATCTTCCTGTTTTCCAGACTGCTTTATCCATAATGCCCAAGGCTGGGCTGAGTTTGGCAGATAAAAAGTTGGAATTCTATCTAACAAACTACTTTATTCTTTCCATCAACTACCGCCAGTACAAAGGACACACACAATCAAGAATATGATAATACACCCCTAGGTCACGTTGCACCTGGGGGTAGGAGAAAGGAGAGCCCACAGTCCCAATCAATCATGACCGTCTACTCTGTATCTGTCTAAAGGCGACTTGAAAATAGAAAATACCACATAAATGCTGTAAAAAAGAACAAAAATCTTACAGTTGACAAAAGCATTTTTCAAGATTGTTGAAAAATTTGGAATATGTTTTTTAATGTACCTTAGAAGCAGATCTTTGCTACCATGAAGGACTCGAAGACTAGCAAGGAGTGAAATTGTAACAGGACATGAGAGAAACCGAGGCCACCATTGAATTGTCATTGCTGAGCAGTTTGGGATGTCACCACACCAGAGGCGAGGCAGCAAGGGAACTGCAGCAACTCAGTTGACTCCACAAGGCATTGAAGAAGTAGTAATTAGATGAGCCTTTACAGCAACTCGTCTAAACAGTCATCTGTTAGTAATATTTTAAAATTATCAGCTGACTATGTTGAGTCACTGCAACAAGATTATCACACAGTTTAACCTTCGGATATTGTGTTAATTATTTCACCCTGGCCCAAAGCAGACACACAAAGCAATGTTTGTCTTGGTGACCATTCAGTACTCCTTCAGCCTTATAATCACTTCTCATATCAAAGTTCTTCACTACACCCAGAAGCATTATTATTAAATGTAGGGTAAACTGGGGGGGCTGTTGGGCAAGCAGCAGCAAAGTTACCATTCTTTAGGTTTATTTATACAGCTTGCACGAGGCAGTGCACAAAGTACACAAAGATGTTTATTTACAGTCTTTCCAGGCCATCATTAAGCAAAATCCTAGCTCTGGAAAAAATTAAGATCAAAGCCTAAGTACAATGAGTGCTTACACAAATTAGATCTATAATGAGTTTCCATATGAGGTACCTTAAATCTCCATAAAGACAGGAAGAAAGAGATAATCCCAAATATCACCAACAACACTGGACAAAACAGAGACCGCAAATCTGGGACTTTGCCAAAAGTACCTTGTTAAAAATAGCTAAATCTGTAGCAGATTGTGTACACAGACACACCACACAAAAAAAAATAAAAATCAAAGAACAAGAACAAACAGCAGCCTGTTCAGAAGACGTCAGAGCAGGAAAAATGGTGCGGTTCAGGCTGCAAAGGCCAGATTGAAGGAACCACCTGGAATGTGAAGACAGGAATAGCGGACGGACAAACGGATGAGGCAGAGATTTGGCACAGCCTTAGTACCTGCTTCAGCTCAGAAACGGTTAAAACTAGCAGTAAATTTGCAGTAACACACACATCTTCAATTCTGCTGCAAACTCCGAACATTCTTTCCAAAGTTAGATTGGGTAAAGTGAAGTCTGTTAAAGAGCAATTAAGTTTATTACAAAGTGGGCTCAGCTCACTGCGGGGAATCGATGGATCCCCTGGTTCTGTGTCCCTGCAAGTAAGGAATCAATCAAGGCAGTGCCTCGTGCTACTCCCACACAGGAAGCAAATCTGTTTACAATCCTGGAATAAATAAATAAATGCAACTCAACACCAGACAACACCCTAAATTCTCCTCAGTGCGTGACATTAACAGCAGAGGACCGAACAGCCCATTCTAGCAGTCACACTCCATTAAAAATAAAAAAAAAAAGGGTGAGTCTGACATCTTTGTGTAGCACTGATATGCCAGAAATGCACACAAACAAGAACACATCTGATATAAACAAACATTACTCAAAGACAGGAGGGACACAGACATAGCAATGTTGTGCATCTTACATCTGAAAAGACTGATTACAATTACTTCGTCACCGTAGAAAAGTTAACCAGCAGCGATCTGTCCCAAGTACTGGGCAACCCAGCAACTGGAGCCCTAATCTCATGTATTTAAGCACAGATGAAATCTGGACCTTCAGAAAAAAAAAAAAAAATAATGCACTTTTAATTGTTATGGAGAGAACCATATTTACATCCAGCTTCATTTCTGCCCTGCATTGATCCAATCTGCCCTGGACTTGGTCTGATAAATGCCAATTTTGATGCAGCCGAGCTAGTGCAAACATCCAGGGAATATAAAAGCCATTAAGTACATACCTCCTGCATTGTTACGTACCCAAAAAAAGAAACAGAGGCTTAATTTTGTACAAGGCCTTCATATCTGGCAAGGAAAGGTACAACCTTTGAAGGGAAAAGAAAAGGAGAAATACCAAATTGTTCTTTTTATCGTAAACCACCTTTAGAATCATTTGGCAAGGAGTCTGTTCTGGATTTCTTCAATCCTGTGAGAGAGATTAAAAAGGAATAAAAATAACCTGAATTAACTATACAGGATTAGCGAAATCCAACAATCTCTTGGGAGTTGAGCCTCGGGCTCAGAAGAGGTACAAACGCAGCTCAAAACACCAGCATAAGAAAAAGTCTATTACAAAGCAAAAGACACAAAGCAACAACTCTCCAGAAAAGAATGACTCAATCTGAATTTAGTCGTTACTTCTATTATTATCCATCACCCTCTCTCAGCTGAAGGGAAACAGATACCAACATAATAAATATGTCAATGTTTACTGAGCACTTTATTAAGAACTCTATCATTCTGTGATGCAAAATGAAAACCGAATCAGCTTGGTCAAAGCTCTAAACCCAGCTTATTTAACCCTATTTAAAGCATCTCAGCTGTCCTGGCTATAGAAGAGCTTTTGCCAGATAAGGGATTTCAACACTCCAAACAGTTAAGCAACCAAAAACCATCTAGATAAACTTACTAGAGACTACTCAGCCAGGCTTATCATTCCTTCCTCTTTTCCCCTACCACTTGTTTTTATACCCACTTGTTACATCTTCCAATTAAATTACATTCCAAACTACTTAAGATAATAACCACTTTGTGTTTTTGTTAAACAACTGAAACAGTGAGATCCCTCTTGTCTCTGACGGACTCAGGGTAATAAGGAGCCAAACAGTAACTTAAGCTACCCCAGAGATGAAGTTCAATGTCTTTAGGTGTGTAACAGCATTAAAAAAACAAGCTAAAGTACAGAAACACAGAATGATACGGGGTTGGAAGGGACCTCTGGAGATCATCTAGTCCAACTCCCTGCCAGAGCAGGTCCATCCAGAGCAGGTTGCACAGGAACGTCTCCAGGTGGGGTTTGAATGTCTCCAGAGAAGGAGACTGCACCACCTCCCTGGGCAGCCTCTTCCAGGGCTCGGCCACCCTCACCGGAAAGAAGTTCCTCCTCATGTTTAGGTGGAACTTCTTATGTTCTAGTTTGTGCCCGTTACCTCTTTTCCTGTCGCTGGGCACCACTGAAAAAAGACTGGCTCTATCCTCTTGACACCCTCCCTTTAAGTATTTGTAGGCGTTGATCAGATCCCCCCTCAGCCTTTTCTTCTCCAGACTAAAGACACCCAAGTCCCTCAGCCTTTCTTCATACGAGAGATGTTCTAATCCCCTCATCATCTTTGTATGTACCCTCTTCCAGCAGTTTCCTGTCCTTCTTGAACTGGGGAGCCCAGAACTGGACACAGTACTCCAGATGGGGTCTCACCAGGGCAGAGCAGAGGGGGTATGACCTCCCATCCACCCCAGGATGCCATTGGCCTTCTTGGCCACAAGGGCACATTGCTGGCTCACGGGCATCCTGTTGTCCACCAAGACTCCCAGGTCTTTCTCCTCAGAGCTGCTCTCCAGAAGGTCAGCCCCCAACCTGTCCTAGTGGAAGGCATTACTCCTCCCCAGGTGCAGCACCCTTCACTTGCCCTTGGTTGAATTTCATCAGGTTCCTCTCCACCCAACTCTCCAGCCTGTCCAAGTCTTGCTGGATGGTGGCACAGCCCTCTGGTGTGTCAGCCACCCCTCCCAGCTGTGTACCATCAGAAAACGTTTCATTTTCCTTGTCTTTCACAGGTCTTCGGCACCAAGTACAACCCTAATACTGAGGCTGCAGCAGCCTTTAGGAGGAACACACAAGTAACTCAATTACTTTGGTCAAACAGCTTGAGCTAAAACACACGCTCGTTCCACTCCCACTTTCCTGAAACAAACGAGATGTGAAGGCTTAGATGAGGGCAAAGAAAATCCAACTCACTAGTGGGAGCAGTGCTTGAATGTCAGTCTTACAGCACGCCCACTGCACTGACTGAACAGGGTAACATTTTCACTTAAAAAATGGTTTCATATGTCTGCTTTCAGAAAAGAAAAAAAAAAGGTCTATTTAATTGGAAAACTCTGAGTGAGAAAGGTCTGCACGCGTGGACCCAGGCATCTTCCAGTAAATAAAGGACACCTCTGTGCAGATGACATTTTACTTACTGGTTCCAAGGGATCCTGCGTTTGCCCCAGGCACCGCTTCAAGAAATACAACTTATTGTTTTGGGCCGTGATCTAATTTTATTGTTTATTACATTTCATAAATTGCTATTCTGGGTAGAAGTGATTAATAGACGTAATTCTATGTATCCTCCTCCAGAAATTTTCCAACAGAATAATCAGAATAAAGAAAACAGCAGTTTCATGGCTTCCTGTATCAGTGTCTCCCCACTCTCTGCAAAACAGTAAAAGTAAACTTCAAAAGTAACATTTCAGTCTCTAAGAGGTGAGCACACGTTTTATGAATTACTGCGAGAGTTCTGTAGCATTTTTTAAACAACAAAATTGTATTTGACATCGAACAAAGCCCCATATGTTACTGTAAGAGCTGGTGCTTTTCAGCACTAATTTTTAAGGAAAGAGTCTGGGTTTTAAAAGTCACCAGTTAAAACTGGAAGGGTTTTTTTGGTTGCTGGCCCTAAGCTCAGCTCCAATTTCTAGGCCCTCCAGCTCCCCTTTGTGCCACACGAAGCAGGTGGATCCCGATGGCAGCACCAAGGCTGCCAGAGAGGAAACCTGAAACTCTTTAATTGCCCCGGAGAAGCAAGAGAAGCCCATAGGATGGAAAAAAGGAGGAGAGAAGGATGCCAAAAAAGAGACAATATTTACCAGTAAATAAACACATAAATATAAATCCCAATCACAGGCATATCTGAAGGACCAAACTTTTTTTTCTCCCACACCTGAATTTTCCCCCTCTCAATCCCATCCACGGATCTGTCCCTTTTTGACACTTCTAATGCTTTTGCTTGGAATCAACAGCAAATATTTGAATTTCCTACTGAGACCGCAACCTAGATCTGGTGCAGGAATTTGTGAAGTCATTTTTGTCCGTAGCTGAAGTGGCAATTTAGAGCCAAAGAGAAAAGAACGCAACATTTAAGATATGAGCTAAAGCCAAAGGAATTCCGTTCAAAAATACAGAGTACATTTGTGTCCACCCACTGCAATAGTCTCTCTTTCGCAATTTTCTGCCACGAACTTCTTTATAATTAGCACACCAGCAAGCCTGTTAATCCTCCAAAAAATCAATGGATACAACTTTGGAAGACACAAAATGAAATTCTCCATCCCGAAATGTCTCTCTTTAGCTGCACAGTCATTAGGAAAAAGAAGGTTTAAGAAAATCAATTATGGTCTTAACCTGCTCAGTCACAAAATACATGTCAGGAGCAAAATACAAGTCTTTTTCACCGGCTGTTATTAGGTGAGACACCTCACAGGCAGTCTCCTCTGCCCATGTGGAATGAGCTCATGCACACACACATCAGATACTTCTGTAGGCCACAAATCATTTAACCAGTCCAATTTCTTTTGGATTTTTGTTGTACATCTACTAATTCTTCCCATACGGTAATAAATCAAACGTCCTCCCACAGCACCCCCATCAGCCCCACGTTTCCTCTTCCCTCACCTCCCCACATCTTCTCTCCAAATCCTCTACTCTTTATGAATGGGTGGGCAAAAGACAGCACAGACCCTTCTCCTCGCCACCGCCAAACTAAAGGGAGCACCTCAGCTCTCTCTGCATCTGGCTTGAGTGAAAGCAAGAGATTTGCTCCCTCCTGTGCTGCTTTGCACAAAAATTCCCAGCTTCCAAAGACCTTCCCCTCTCTCCGGTTTGACCAAGGCAGCCAAGGGGCTGGGGGACACCAACCAACACTACGAACTTCGTCATCTTAGAAAACTAGTCCAAAAGTAAATTTTTCTTCTGTTTTTAAATAATGAAGCTGGTCTGACAGCCTAGAAAACATCCTGCAACAATGCAGTCCATTCAGTGGAAATACCTCAACATCTCCGCGCCTGTTTGCAGAAGCGGTGTTAAAACTGGAGCCCAGTACAAAAAAACCCCCAATCACCCATTTTAAACAGTCAAAGGTTCAAACCCCTGTCATCTATAAATCCGAGATTTAACAGAAGTTTCATCTCGTATTAAATCTGGAAACACAGATACTGATCTCAGCAGGACATTTTAAGAGCAGATGGAGAGGGCCTGTGAGAATGAACACGCACCGTGTCTTCTCGTGGAAGACACTGAGAGATGAATAATCCAGGTAAATTAACAAAAGGATAGAAAGGATTTTCACAGTTAAATGTCCCATTCAAACTCCACCATAATTAACAGCTTAATTGTCAGGGTGCCTAACGGCAGAATGCCACTTTCAGTGTTTATTTGGCAGAGAGACCTACAAATCCAATAAGGAGGTTGGCCCAGTCAACGGACTGAGAGATGGTTATTTAGCAGCTCGAAGCAGCTCACACGAGGGCTCCTCTGTCTGAACACACACCCCAAAAACTGAGGGCAGCCCTGAAAGGAAATCTGATCTGATCACAACACTCTTCCCTGATATAATATTTTAGATTATTATTATTACTAGATTATTATTTAAAATAATAGCTGTTTGGCCATGATCAAAGATTTCAATAGAAATCACTATTCTTCCTTTTTTATTATTCCTCAACTAATAACAGAATCAGATCTATTAATTACTACAGAAGCAAGTCACACAGATGAGAGAAACGCTGTCCGAGGGGAATGAGGTGCTTCCTTCAAAACATTTAACAGCTGGATAAATCCTCTATTTATTTTTTTTTTTTTAACCATGTCTACATGCTGTTTCTCCAGCAGCAATAAAAGTTTTCCAAAGAAAAAAAGCAACCAAAAAGGTAAGTATCTGCCAGAAAAGCCTTTAGCTCAAGTTGCCAGGATCTCATTAGAAACTCAGCGTCAGATGTGTCCCCACCAAGATCCTCTCCCGTGTAACCATGTCCTTCACCAACCCAGTCCGTATTTCCAGAACAGCCAGGCGTATTTCCAGAACAACCCAGTTATTGCACGTTTAGGTACAGAGAGTTTAACCCACAGGAGAAACGAGATCTGAAGCAGAAAGAGAAAGAAGTTTCCTTTCTTACCCTTCCCCTGAGCAGATCACGAAGGAGAGGTTATCCCTTGGAACTCTCACACCTTTATTTCTCTGTGGAATGGGTTTAACCCTGTGGCTTGCAGTGCACTGAATAAAGCTTTTCCCTTCTTCTCGTTCTACCCAAGTCCAGTGCAAAACCAGACGAGCTTTATGAGCCAAACCAAGCAGGGCCCTTTAGAAACCTATGCAGATGCCCATTTTCAATGAACATTAAAATGCCACAAATACCGATCAGCTGAAAATCACAGCTTCTCATTAAAAACATCCTTCTCGTTAAAAACATCCTTCTCGTTAAAAACATCCTTCTCATTAAAAAAAGAGCTCTCAAACAAAAGCTAATGAAAACTTGTCCACGAAAACAGGCCTTTCCTTATACCTTACAGTTTTTTCCCAGACCTGGAGCACACATCCATGCATAGTTTAACTCGGCCTAAGCACTCTCATTCATTTCTATCTTTCCAATATTTAACTAAACTCCTCATTTTTCAATTGTCAAGCCATCCAAATAACTTTGCCAGCAGCACAACTCATCTCTTTCATAATTATAAGAGATACTAAGAGTCTCCTTTCATCTTCCAGTGAATATATATTTAGCTCATTTCCAAATACCTGCTGCAATTTGTTATCCAGGGCTGCTTCTTGCCCCCGGCGCTCTCCTTTCTGTAATTCAGTGACATTCTAAGGATCCAACAATGCACCGTGCAGCAGCAGTACATCACTTATTTTAAGATGTTCAAATCGTTTCCTGATACCAATGAGAGTATTTCTTCAGCCTTTCAAACTCCTGCTACATATCAGAATAAGGTTTTTTTCAACCACTGAACACAAGAACACCAAAAATGGGGTTTCTTCATCTGGGTATGCAGCCAGAGTATCCTTCCAATGGGCTCCTTACAGAAAACTGGTTTAAAATTCGTGAATACACACTCCATTTATTAAGTAGCTTAAATGATCTACATCCTTTTGAGTCTGGGTGAACTATTATTACTCAATCAGAATTTGTTCTGCCTTCCACTTCCAATCACCTTCAAGCTTAAATTTCACTTAACACGCTCATTTCCACTTTTAATACGAGCAAATCAAGAGACCATATGGACCTAGTAAAATTATTAAAAATGGAGGCTTTCTCCTTTAATAGTGCGATCAACTAATCAAGCAAAAACTCATAAAGCCAACATTATGAAACATTATAACAGCACTATAAAAGACAACAAGCCCAGTCTTTCAACAATTTGACAGCACGGAGAAAAAAAATCCAATTACTAGTGTAACGGAATAAATACATCACACAAAACAAGAAAACATTTCCATCGAGAAAGAGTTTATGGCTCTGGGTCACTGTCTCTCTCCCGTAGGCACATCGAGTGCTTTAGTTCGCTATTAACTCTCTTGTGTGTTCACCCTTAATGCTGTATTTCTTATCTTACAATCCCTATTGACATAAAATCTCTTTCCACTTTGTACCGAGTCTGTCTTGTGCTTCTGCCCTATTAACTCGTGTCGATATAAGCAAAGGGAGCAAAATAAAGCAGCCGATAGTCATCCATCACGGTTTTGTGCAACTGCTGCAATGAAGAGGAACAGAAAGGTCAAAAATCAGAGACGCCCTCAGGAGCTGCCCCCACCCTCCAGCCCTGCCTGGCATCAGATGTGACCGCAGCATCGCTGTCAACCAAGGAAGGGGCTGCCCAGGCCAGAAGACCATCTGCCAAAGGACCACGGAGCATCCCTGCTCTTCAGAGCAAGGACCACACGCTGAAGCCGAAGGGTTGCCCAGAGAAGCTGTGGCTGCCCCGTCCCTGAAGGGGTTCAAGGCCAAGTTGGATGGGGATTTGAGCAACCTGGTCTGGTGGGAGGTGTCCCTGCCCAGGGCAGGGGGTGGCACTGGGTGGGCTTTCAGGTCCCTTCCCACCCAAACCATTCTGTGATTCATTCTATGATTCTGCTCTGATCTCTACACTTTCACAAATAAAAGTCACTCACCCACAAACTGTCCTTGGTTTAGGAAAATGACAAACTGTAGTGGGATTTACCAGCCAGTCCCACCTTCTTCCCTGGGCTTTTTCTGCCCTTTTCTAACTCAATCACAAAGTGCCTCTGGGGAGAAAGGGAGGCATCATCAGCGAACACTTAACTGGACAGGATGAGCTCTTTTCTCCCCCAATCCCTGCAACAATAGGAACAACGAGAGATCTGAATTCAGAACAAAGCAGAAAGCATTTATCAGACAGAATAGAAGAGATTAAAGCATTTCTACCTCTGATTGAATGACCACAGTATCACATTCCCTCTGCTCCTGCTGCTACAGCGGGAGTGATTGAGCCCCGGCACAGGGGCCTTGCCGAGGCAGGGAGGGGGCAAATCCTCCCCCCAGAATTTTAATCTCCTGCTCCTGGAACGGGGAAATCATTACCCAATGTAGCAGAGAAATGAAGGCTACGCAGCACCCAACCGCCTCCCTGCTGGTAATTTCTACATGAGACGCAGTTTATTTCAAAGAGACTGTATAAGGTATTGCAGGCTTTTCAGGTGTATGGGACTGATGAAGGGCTAAAAAAAAAAAAAAACAAACAAAAGGACAAAGAGAAAAGCATGAAAAAAGAGAAAAAAATGAAATTGTGAACACTATTTTAAAACAGACGAGAAGTGAAATCTATGACTTCCACTGTGGAGCAGTGAAACACATTAACTCATTTGCCAAATATACACTGCAAAAGACATTATTTTAATACCTTTTATACACACCTGGGCTTAACTCAAGCCTCTTTTCTCCTTTCCAGTGGGCAACGCTGGGGGTGCCAGGAAGAGACGAAGGTACGAACCTGAGGGCTGGATTCTGGATGGATTCCCAGGTGAAGAGACTTCTGACTCCAATTCATGCTAGTTTTTGGCTTAGCAGAGCCTGTTGCCCCCAGACACTCCAGAAGCACAGCTGTGCAAGGTGGGAACACACCAGACCTCACAGCTCACTCCTTTAAATTCAAAACTCATCCAGTACCAGAAACGGCAGGTTTGGTTTCCTTTTCTCCCTGCATTTGCAAGGACAAACTCTCCAAAAAGAGGATTTTTTTCCTAAGTTACAGAACTATTTAGAGATAGGTCTATCAAGCCACATAAGCCAGCCATCTTCCATTACAAAAGTACCTCAAATATAAGATGAGAAGCCTTGACAACACTTGTACATGTAAGAATGCTTGAGATACTATCAAAAAGTTACATGTTTTTTTCTAAGAAACGGTATCATATTTACTTGAACGAAAAAAGCTGCACAGTATAAATAAAAGTTGGCTACTTTTCTCAAAAGCTTTACAATACTTGATGGCTCCTCTAAACTTCCAGTTCCTAGATGTGGATTTTCATAATTTCAGAAGCAATTTTCATAGTGAGTTACTGACCTTCACACTTACGGAGAAGAACCTTAATGAAACAGCAGCGTCGGCAAAAAGGAAAGCAAAAAGAAAGAAGATTTGTTGATTTCAAATGCTGGGGGGGTTGATTACTTTTTGCATTCCCGAGATGCAGCACCAGCCATTCTGTTGGGCAGGACGTCAATCCTGAAGAGCTATAAGGCTCCCTTGTAATAAGGACAGATTTCTTTCCAATGCCATTCAGTTGTGAGCTATCACACTAACCTACACTGGAAAATAGGTATAATCATGCAAAAAACCCCAAATTGTTGAAGTTTCATCTATTTATAAGTTATATCATAAATTTACTGATTTTTCTAGTCAAACAGCATCTTCCATAAACATGGCAGGCACAACCTGAAAACCTGAATGTTTAAAAAAGAAAAAAAAAAAGCTGTAAGCTTTTAGAACAGAAAAATGTTGAGGTTTTAAAGAGCAGAAAATTGGGTGCATTTTCCTTCCCATTATCTTCAAAAAAACAGTTAAAGATACAACAATTCAAATGGAACATGATGCAGAATTTACACAGGAATGCACAGAGTCATGGCTTCCTAATTTTCTTTTTTTATTTTTTTTTCTGCTGTAGACATCAAGGAGCAGTGGGAAAATAGTGCGGGTTTGAAAGAAGGAAAAGGTTAGCTATTCAGGTATTTGTTTGGATGCAGACAGAGCTGAATGAGGGATGGGATACCTGCTTTGCACACTCCAAAACAAATCTGCGTTAGCTCCCAGAATGATTCAATGGATGCAATAAAGCAATTACTAAAATAATTTTATTTAACACGGTTCTATGTCCAAGAAATCACAGAGTGGTTAGAGTTGAAAGGGACCTTAGAAGTCATCCAGTTCCACTGCCCTGCCCTGGGCAGGGACACCTCCCACCAGACCAGGTTGCTCCAAGCCCCCTCCAACCTGGCCTTGAACCCCTCC
>JAOXNO010000070.1:2817401-2829914 GCA_028565335.1 Limnodromus scolopaceus
CACCGCTGCCAGATCTGTAGCATGAAAACCAAAGCGTAAGACCCAGGTGAACCAGTTCCCTCGATAAACTGGGAGCTTGACACGAGCAGGCAACCCTTGTCACAATCATAACTGCCTTGGTGGCACGGGATTGGGGTTCTCCCGGCTGGAGGGGACACGAGCAGCACCGCTCCACGCTCCCACCCGCAAGAGAAAGGGCTGCAGAGTGACTTCAATCTTGCTCTTTAAGTAGATAAAGGTGCATCAACGTAAACAATACATTTGGTTTCCAAGAGTCAATTAGTGTCTTGCCTTGGTGACAATTTTTACCTCCAATGCAACGTGCAAGAAGAGGGAATTTTTTTTCACTAGGATAACCCATGGATGTGTGACACTTTGTCAATAGAGTCCCACTAAAAAATAAAAAAATCTCACTGTGTTTTCTTAAAGCATATACTCTCTTTTATTAGTAGTAACCGCTACCTTGGACTCCATGTGCTGCCACTGCCATAGGCTACATCTGATAATCCCTTACTTGTACAGCCAGAAAGGGACACATTTTGGTTTATTTCCATAAATATTTCAAAAGCTTTTCCTGGCTGAGAAACAGAAAGCCTCTTCACTAGTTATTTCACTCATAAGAATTTGATTTTTGTTGCTTGAATACAAGGGAAGCTTAAGGGGTTTGTTGTGGGTTGTTTGTTGGGATTTTCCTGTGGGTTTGTTGGTTGTTTTTTTTTTTACTGATTTCCATCTCTTAACAGTGAGAACGTATTTTAAAACTTATGAATATGTGAACATTGTTTTAAATATTGAAAATATGTAAAAACAGTCCATACATAAAATATGACAGAAAGGAAACTACATTTTGCCAGAACAGCATTCTGAACTCTACCAGAACACAAGGCCTGAGCCTTCTGACCCAGCACCCAGCCCCAAGGGGCCTCGGAATGTCAGATCCTACCAGTTTTTCCTTGTATGGCTGGAATAAAAAACATACCCGAAGTCACCAGCAACAAAATAACTGGATCAGTTGCCAATGTCTCCTCCTGAACCCATCTCCAGCTCTACCCCATCGCTTTTCCCAAGGAGCAGCACATTCCTGCAAAAGATTTTCTGCACTCAGTTCCTGCACTGAGAAAAAGTCAGAATTTCTTCTGAGCAACAGAGCAGGCCTGCACCCCTGTTGCCCGAAAAAACACCCAGTCCTGGCCAAAGAGAGACAGAGAGAGGACTTTAAACACATTTTTTCTCTGTAACACCCATGCAAGAACTAAGCAATCAGTCTGACTTTGAGAATTTAAAAAAAAAAATATATATTCAAGAAATTTGCTTCAACAACAAATCTCGTGGACAAGGACGGGGAGAGGAAGAAACACTGGCAAGGCACAAACACACCCTCAGGATCTTCCCAAGGTTTAACAGAAAACCTGGTATTATCAGCACAATTTCCTAAGGAGGCCTTGCCTTGTTTCCCTGGGCTTCTCTCCTCCAAACCAACTACTCCTGCCTGAACCAGATGCCTCAAAAGCATCTGATGCTTCCCAGAAAGGCGACATCCGAGCTCTCCGCGGGAAGGGTTTCTGAGACAGGCACATTCCCATCAAAATCCTCGGCAGCTTTTCCTTTCTTTCCTTTCACTTGTAACATTTTTTAGCTAATTGGCTCCAGAATTTATAATCCTGGTGACAGCACCCTGGCTGTGCAAGAGGAGGAGGAGGAGGAGGAGGGGAGGGAAGGCAGAGCAGCAGCCAAGGCTGCCGGCACCATCTTCCGTTCCCAGGCAGGTACTGCAGAGCGGCAGCGCCAGGGCAGGAGGATGCCATCATCATCCTCTTCATCCTCCTATCGCCACCCCAAAAGCACGGGGAATCTTTACCCTTAGACACAAGACAACTTCGGAGGTTTTCTGCAGACTCTAGAAAAAGCACGAATCCAAATAGGAAGTGCAACTAAAACCCACCAAATTTGAAAAGGAGAAAATTAGGCAGACAAGGGGAGGGAGGGGGAGGAGGGACGACACATGCAATTACGGCAGAAAGAAAAAAAAAAAAAAAGGAAAGCTGCATTTCACCATTAGCATTGCACAATAAGAAGGTTTGTCAGGCACCGGTTTAGCCTACACATGTTCACATCCGTCAGCATTTCCATGATAAATCCTAATTTTCGCCATTGTTGCTCACATTGAACTAAAACTTGGTATGCAAGTTTTTAGCACAGATGCTCAAATAAATTATGCACATTAGTCATTTAACTTTCAGAGCAGCAAAAGAAAGCTGCTTTTTTTTTGGGGGGAGGGGGAGTTGACTGCAATTTATGACATGTTTTTCCTTACACAGCGAAAAAAGACAAGGCAGCTTACTTTTTCGTTTTGATTAAACTTTTCGAGCAGTATGCCTTTTGTATAGATGATAAAACTTTGGCATTAGCAAAATATTTATAAGTAAAAATGTCCTGTCCCCCCAAACAGCTATATACTCACAGTATTTCCTCCATTGACTCGATTGCACCATGGTCTATAGGTTCACATGTGCACAGGAGCAGATGCAGAGAATATTAAAATGAAAATACATAATGAAAATAGCAATAAGAGGAGGCGGAAGAAGTCACGCGGCAGAGCTGACGTGATCCAGATGAGAAATTGTTAAACGATTAGCCGGAGCCGAACAAAGTTTACGTGCAGATATGACCGACGGATCGAGACATCCCAGCCACGAGAAGATATTTTTCAGACCTGACCCTACTCTGCAGCATTTGAACTGACGCTACTCCACGGCAGCCACAAAATCCTACAGAATTCACCGTTACCCCGGTAAAACGCCTCGGTGCTCTCTGGCTGTCCCTGCTCTCCCCAAAGCTCTCTACCCTGAAATACTTCTCAAAAATTCCCAGTCTCTGATACCCCTGTTATTACAAAATAGATAGAAGTTCATTCTGCCACCAATCTGGCTCAGGAAAGCTAGAATGCAGTTCTAGCATTGTGAATTAAGAGACAAAATGGTTATAAACAACCTTACTTGATTGTTGACGACCAACTTCAAAGGAACAGTTCAAGAGCCATGGCCAGTGCTAAGATTTTAAGATATTATATAAAAAGAAACAAATGCGTATCGTGGCTTTTGGGGGAGAAGGGAATCAAAACATCTTAGCAGGTACAGATTGATAGGAATTAATGTATTTCATTGGTCTTAAAAATAATTAGGTGCAGACCAGAGAGGGTCTATGGAGCAGAGGGGTTTGTTCTCATTCATGTGGTCTCCTGGATCCGTATCTGAGAGGAACTCCGGTCCCTGCATTGAGCGACTCAGCTGGACCCGAGCAATCACAAAGCTTCTCCAGCCACCGAGTCCAGACTTCCCAGGTCACGTTCTTCTGCCTCATCCACGGGACCATCCCTATGGCTTCAACACTGATTCGAAAGATATCACCCAACTGAAAGGCCCTCCTCGTTTCCAACTCCTATAAAGTTTTTCAAGGCTTAATGCCACGTTGCAGAGGCAATAAGAGATGAATCCCCAAGCACTCGCAATCTTCAACCACTGCAATTCCCAGAGCTCTACCCAAAGCTTGGTGACAGGCTGAATTCAACATTTTACATAATAGTACCGGTTTCAAAGCAAAGTATTTTTGTTCTGCTGCCTACTGCAGAGCTGAGATTATAATTTCTCCCTTTGTATTCATATCGCAAATTAATATGGATGTGGGGCACTCGTCCTTTGGCTCGTCAGCCTCACGTAAATCATTAATTTGATCATAGCATCTCTCTGCTGAAAAGGAAAGAATACGAATAATGAAAAGAGATAATAAGTTTTGGCTTCAAATTACTTCAATAATTCTAAATATTCATTCTAGTTTCTGAGAACTCTAGACCAGTATTAGCATACATCTATTTCATCTAGGATTTTTAGGAATTTTAGTCTCACGGAAGCAAAATATTTATGGTGCAAATGCGAGCCACGTATAGAAGAAATGCCAGACTTCTCCTTCCATGACTTCTACAGTGCAGCTCCATGTGCAAACATGGAGTGTCTGCTGTACAACACATCATCAAGAACAGTCTATGTCTCCTATCAAATTAAATGATTATTTTTACACCTTTTTCTGGTTACTAATACACACTCCTACTTGGACACCCAAAGGAATGCTGAATCAGCATCTCCAGAGCACTAGCAAATCAAAGCTACTGCTTGTTCTAGTAATAAAAAGCTACATAAACGTCAGGGACAAGGAGGAACAACAAGGGTGAATCCTGGAACAAGAAAAATTTAAGAACAGAGTTAAATAGCTTCTACCCTTTTTTTAAATCATTAAAAATAATCAGAGGCATTCCACAGATTCTCCTTCAATGTTCTGCAAGAAGAACAGTCAAATACAATGTAAGAAACTAATATATTTAATGGTTTTGCACTCTGCAGTTTCCACAGAGCTCCAGGCGGAAGAGATGGTACAATTACAGCTGTGTCTGTCCCCCGTAGGCTGTTCTTTAGGCTTTTTCTCTGCATTTCCTTTCAAACAGAAAAGAGACTAGTTCCATGAGCTTCAAAAACCAAAAGTTGCCTGGTTTCCTATGGATTTCTCTCTCCAAAGGTGAATATTGACTCAAGTCCGGCTGCACCAACAGGATGTCTCTCACGGAGCTGGAGATCTGTTCTCCTTCCATTTGCTGGAATTTATCATTTTGAAGACCTCTGCCATCTGTCAAACTTGACTGAACACAACAAGCAAGTTCAGAAGTGGAGGGTAGGCATAAGCTCATCTACATACACGCACAAAGCACAGTAATAAGCCTCACTTCCTCAGGAAATCAGACTAAAAATGGCACAATCATGAAAAGCAAAGGTCTGGGCAAAACCCCATGTTTTTAGAATTAGAAGCAGAAGTCAGTGTCTTAGCTACATTATTTTTTTTCCTTCCTACTTTCTGCTAGGCATTAACTATATAATAGAAAAAAATATTGGAAAAGCTTTGTATATACTGAATTAGAGCCATGAATAACCACATGTTGCTCTAGAATATTACTAGTTGAATATGTTTATTGGGAGAGAGTAGATTGCTCACTTAATGGGACACTATCAACTACCTTCTGGTATAAAAATGCATGAAAGATCCATTTTGGAGAAAAAAAAATACCTACTTGTCTTCTACCTTCTTCATCTCCATAAATGAATGCAGAACTTGTCAGCAGTTAATATTGCCCTGAAGCAGCGTGAATAAACATTTGTCTGGTATTAGGTACACACACAGCTCCACATATAAATCAAGGCACAATGTGCCCTATAGATGAACAAGAGAAGAAAAAAAGATTTCTACCTTGTCCTATATTAGACATTAAGTGCTTCTTTTGATCACAAAATAACTCATAAAGCCTATCAAAAAGCTAGCACTTCTCCCTCTGTCAGATAAAAGACATTTCACTGTAATTAAACTTCTGTCCAACTTTCCAGAAGATTAGGGGAAGGAGTCTGACGGGCTCTATTTATATTTGTGACTGACACTCCTTGGGACATCCAAGGAGAAGAGAAGATGGGCAATAGATTTACGACACACTTCTGAGCTAACAGCACTTACAGAGATGGACGGTTCTGAGCTTATCATCACTCATTCATTGTTTTATTTACTTAAAAAAAAAAAATCCCTGCTGCCCAACTCAAAAGCATTTTCTGTTCAGTTTGCAATCTCTGTTCCCCAACCTTCAATGGTTTAGGTTTTTATTTCATTTTTAAGTGCTAACACAGACAGCAGGCTGTTTGGGTAAATCAGCTTTATGTGATTTATATGAATAAAGGTGGTAAACAGCCATGCCTCTTAACACAAGTCTATGAGCACTTGGAGAAGGAAAATATTATTCTATGTATCCCTTTTCACATATGAAACTATATGTCAAAACACACGGCTGGGTTTCTGACATGAGGCGATGAGAATAAGCCGTCAGCTCCAGGATCCCAACACCACAACCAAAGATTTACTCCTCTTCTGTTTCCCTTTGTGTCCTTCATCCTCCTCAGTATGTGTTTCCTTGTATTTGACTTCCTACAAGATACCTCAATGCTCCAAAGTCAATATTACACTTAGACAACAAGAGCAAAAGTATAAAAGAAATAATCACTTTGGGAGGGACCACAAGTAAGCAAAAAAAAAAAGTGTATTTTCATAGCCTGTCTTTCAGAACCGAAGCAAAGATCAAACTGTAAGCAGTGCCAGAGAACAACACTGATTAGAAGGGAAGTTTTCCCCTACATTTCAAATTCTAGAATGCTTTGCCAGGATTGTTTTAGGAAATCTCTCCAGAGACGTCAAATATGCAGATTGGATGCTGGAAAAATAAATATGCAGCTTTTCTCACTTAAAAAAAAAATAGAGTAACGACTACATCATTTTTCCATAAGACAAAAGCTTAAAAACAGCTTGGCCGACTTAACACATTACAAGCTACAACTATCAACTCTTGCTGAAAAAGTACAGTTCAACATCCCACGCCTGTAGCATTCACACTCCAGGGGGAAAACGTGTGTAAACTAACGAAGGCTGCATGGTTAAAATGACCCACTAATAAAACAGCTTTCATTACCTTTTCCAGAACAGCAGAGCACATACAGGTCATGCTATCAAAGTGGCCCTAAGCAATCTTCTTTTGAGCCTTTAAACCTTTGGATTGTTATCTTTGTTCTGCAGTTAGAGAGCTCCACACTACTTCCCGCTGTTACTGCTGAAAGTATAATTCACTCTATTTACACAACTTGTAGCAACACACTCCAGAAGAGCAGTGAGATTCCATCACGCACTATTAGTGGCACTTTCAGCGACTTTACTCAGCGATCCTGGCACCGGGAAGAGAGGAGAGTCGCCAGTGACCTGTTCAGTACAAGAGTGACCCCTCTTTCCCCACGCTGGCACCGCAGAAAGGTTTTCCTCCCCAGCAGAAACAGCAAGCTCCAAGGGAGTCTACACAACTCAAACACGTAAGTAATCACCGCTAAAAGAAATTGATTTAAACCCACTGTTCAGAAAATTCAGTCCTGTGGTTCCGTGTCTAAAAACACCCAGTCTGAGCGATATGGCAAATGTGATCCCTGGGAGATGCATCAGCAAATGCATCAGCATTTGATCTCTGGGAGGCCTTGAGCCACCGGCAACTGCGCCGGTTACGCGAAACACAGATTGTGCTTCAGATCTCTGAACATCAGGGCAAAGGATGATTTGTAGGGATGTAGCCTTTTTGTGGTGTGATGACATATATTGCCTTTTTAATAACAGAAACACTGGCTCTAAAAACAAACAAAAAAAAATATACAGTAATAAACAGAAGCAGTTCAAGAATGGAAGAATGAGACAAAATAAATATAGTCTGTTTAGGGAAGCCATATGCCATTTGGAAAATGTTGTTACCAGTGTGTTTGTGTACCATAATTCTCCATTCTGGATCATCTAAGGGACACTAAGAAGCAGTTGAGACAGATCTGTCTCCAGTTTTACAGAAATGGATGGGACCTTACACAGCAAATTGTCCCCTTGTGATACCTTTTCCATGCCTGATTTGTTTTCTGAAGTCAATCCTGCTCATATTCCGCTACATTAACGATTAACTCCTGCCTCGCTACCAAGCGTCTCCTCTTGTCGAAGAGAAACTGGGGACTATTTGTCAGGTTGTGAGGCAAACAGAAGCTGGCAAGTGTCTATCACAGTCACTAAACAGTGTGGGAAAGGTACCATCGCTGGGAATAACAAACAGTAAGAAGACTGCAGTGTAAAGACCGAGAGGAAGAATAATCAGCTGGAGGAAAACCCTTCCAGGCAGTCTCCTGCCTGTGCTTAAAGCTCAGAGACGCCCAAACATCCACTCACCACACAAAGGCTCAGTATCAGCTGTTTAGGGAAGGGGGTCATATCCCCATCTCCAACACCAGGCTCAAACCTCTTCTATTAAACTGAATTTTGCACTGTAGCAACGGGCAAGCCAGGGCTATCTGCGATTCTCCACGTCGTTGCCAAAAAAATAAGTTCAAATGACAACTTTTGATGAAGTTTTCTTAAGCATCATTAATTTTAATGGAGAAAATTAACCAAAGCTTCTCAGGGTAGGCAAAAATTCTTTTGTCTTTGTACTGCACATTGCTCTATACTCACACAACCACCGACTCTATAAACCAAACGTAGCACTATCGGTACTGAAGACAATTCAACTAAAAGAACTTGTAGCTGAAAAACACAATAGAAAGTAGAATAAGTGCTGGGCTCAATCACTAGAGGGAGTCACAATCACATATTAAGTTACTCTAATGCACAGACCATTCCGAACACAATTATGAAACAAATAAAAGAGAAGACCATCAGCTAAATCTGGATGTCATTCAGGGAAAAGAGAAAATTAGGTTTGCTTCCTTAACAAGGTTTTATTTCCAAAGACTCAAGACCTTCTCCTGGGAACTTTCAAATCATCTGTAATGAAAGGTTTTTAAAAATGTATCTCATTGCCTACATTTTAAGACAGAATAAGGTATGTGACAGAAGAAAGCCAAAATTATCCGTTTTGGAAATGACACACGGCATTGCATCAAGCAAATGTTAGAATTTTAATTTAAGCAGCTTTACAGCCCATTTCACTTGAAATCAAAAAGTAATCTTAATCATGTTTTTACTTTTAAACTAAATTGGCACAATTACATCCAGCATGAATAGGCACTACCAAAAAGCTGCTTTTTCAACAGATGATTCCCTGTGGCCAGTAATAAATTTAGAAAAGCATTTCTCTGACAGGCTGAGAAGCAGCCTGAAAAAAAAAAAAACAATCAATAACTCAAACATTACCATTGTTCTTTTATTTGATCACTTGATCAATTGTGGGTTTGAGGGTTTGATTGGTTTATTTTTAATATATGAAATGTATTCTTTATATTGCTGAGATATTTTTTCCCCCTTTTGAACTTCTTAGCAAAAACCACAGAACAATTTGGCCGCCTGCACTCAGGGGAATTTACACTTGGCTAACAATTTTACAACTGACTAAACGGTTTCATTAAAAGCAGCCCACACCAAGCTTTTAACATCCAGCTTGAATCCTGAAGGCAGAGCCCAGAACACCATCATCTCCTGAACCAAAATCTCCCACATCCCTCAGGAGACACATCAGCAAATGCAGCCCGAGACAAATGGAGAGTGCTTGTCCAGTGCTCCATGACACAGCGTTTGGCTGCTTTACATTCACCATCTTTACACCGAAGGTTGAAATTCTCCACGCTTCTCTTGCTTAGAGAAGTCAGCTAACACCTTCGCAATGCAACCAGGCCAAGAGCCTTTTTGAATGAGAGAAGTATTGTTTTTTTTAACAAGAACAGACAACGGTTCCCAATGTGAGGAAAGAAAACAGGGTGAGAAGCAAGAATATGTGCACTGAGATGAGAAGTGTTTTCTGCCACACTACAGAAGCACGTTAAGAAATGCTGTGTGTAACCAATGCAGTCTAGAAAGTTAAGCCCTGGCAGGGAAATTCATTTTCCCTCTTAGATATTCACTCCCACACCAGGGCAAAGGCTTAAACACCCCCTAGTTTCAAAGACGTGTCTCTCTCCATAAACAGACTGCTCCTCCCAAAGCACAGCAGTACTTCGCCATCAAAACATCCTTTTCCACCACCATCTATACGAACTGGTCCTCCAAGCAGTCAAATCACAGTTCTCAGGCTCTTAATCCCTTCCCATACCCAGATGACTACTGCATTTCGCTGTGGTATTCCCTTTCCAGGTGAAATGGTTTGGGAAAGCAGCTTCCTTCCCCTTTCAAACACTTTAGCACATAAACTGAACCTGGATAAACTCTGCATCGCATCCTCCCACAGTTCTTCATCTTTTCCTTCCTGCAAGGATTTAAGTAAGCAAAAAGCTCTTCATCAACACAGGAAAGACAGTGATAGCATAGAAGGTTCCACAGAGCAGCAGGGAAATCTAAAAAGCCATCCTCCGAGGCTGCAGTCTGTCTTCTTTATATATGCTTTAATACAGCAGTGGATGCCGGTAGCAAGGCACTATCGGTATCACTTACCTGTTTGTGATGGTGGAGTTCTGCTCTTTCAGCACAATCTCCCTCTGCTGCAGGGCCACAATTTGCCTTGAGAGATCATCAGGTGTCCTACACAATTCAAACAGAATAGCACCTTTTAAGAAATCATTGGTTGAAAAACTATGTTCCATACACAACCGCAAAAAAAAAAAAAAAAAAAAAAATATCTCACCAAAAGCAGATAAAGCAATTTTCACCAGGCCAAAGTTGCTGCAATCCCTTAGAACAGCCCAGGGTCGCATCCTGTCCAGCTCACACAAAAGCCTGTTTTATTAAAGCCATTCTGTAACCCCCACCCAAGTCACAGCATCTCACCCCTGTTCATTTCAGCCCATAAACTCCAAAGCTATACAGTCAGCAAGACCGAGTTCTTCAAAGCAAGCAGCCTGCATGAACATTCACACCAGATGAACAGAAGGCTTATCACTGCAACACATAAAAGTTTTTGGTTTTTTAACATACATAAGGTGTTCACAGTCTCCTCCCCATCCTGGTGCCCAGCACTGGGGGTGAGCACACCCAGCGTTACTCCAATTCCTGCTCAACTACGGAGTCTCAGTGGAGCACAATCACAGGATTATTACCAAGAGGGCAAGAAATGAAAGTAGTAAATGTACATATGGACTGTGCAATTCAACTGTTCTGGCAACTGCTGAACTCCCTCTGACAGTGCAGAGGTTCAGCTACTCCAGCGGTGACTCAAAGCAGTGCTCCCACACAATTACCCGTGTGCTGACTTCAGAGTCCTTCATACAAGCAGTGACTCCAGAGCCATGGGAGGGAAAAAAAATAATAATAATCCATCAGCTCTAGATAACACTTCAGATACCACTCTGATAAGCTTTTCTTGTCAGAGACTAAAGATTTCTACAGATCTGCTAGCAACAGCTCTGCGGTTGCCAGGAATAGGTTTATTTTTCCATCAAATGCAATGATGAATTCTTAAAGCCAGTGGAATGGGATCAAGATAACTGTAGTCTGGCAGTCCCAGAAACCACTATCCACATCAACAGTCTCTGCAGGAGATAACTGTTCCTTTCAGAGACCTCTCTTTAAAATCATGAGTGTAAGAGATTCAACTCTAAATGAGGCAGCTTATGAAATAATACAAAAAGATTTTTCTCTTGAGCCACCAGAAAGGGTTTCCCATCTCAAAAGAGAAGCATCTATATCTCACTTCTCAAAGGAAAGGAAGCAGGAAAGGGCACCACAGTATGTACTGGTACATCCTTGGGCTACAGCAAGATGCACCGCCCCCAAAGGGGAAGAGCAACCCAAACCTTGAAAGGTTTTTTTTTTCTTAAGGAGTGAGTGGGAAGTTTGTTTCTACAGATTTCACTTCTCCAAAACTCATTCTGTCGTGTCCCCCAGGGCGCAAGTCAAGGCTTCGCTGTTGCCAGCATTAAGCCTGGTGAGATTTTACAATATTCAGATACAGCCCTGGAATGAGCCTCCTGCCATTCCAAAAACCAAATGGGCAGGAGATGCGCCTCTAGCTTGACCATCAGGATTCTGGCTGAATCTAAGACTAAAAAAGCCATTTCTCTGATGATACCACTTTTCAGCCAACTATTCCATACAGAAAAGGCATCACTTCTTCTCTTTAATCGTCTGTCGCTTCCAGCCAAGTGAAAATCAGTTAAACACTGAGCTGATGCAGACAGTCAGGATTCAGTTCTGGCAATCGCAGTTCAGAGGTTCCTGCTTTTTGCTTCCAGAACTGCACACTTGTAACCTTCCTCAGCAAAAAAATTTGAAGCCTCTAATACCACTTGTGTTATGTGCAAGTCTTAACAGTCAATATATAGTAAAACAGATGGACGTGGGCTTCCTCAGACAACGGGGACACATATCGCGGCAGTCAAAGAAATCTGTCAGAAGAGGATGAAAGACTGTTCTTCAAAGACATCACACTCAATGGCCAAGGAAACTGTGAGAAGAAACCAAGACACCAGGCTGGAGATGGTTTGATTAAAACATCTAAAATTCAAATTCTGATAGCAGAGACAAGTCAATTTTAAGCCAACGTGGCACTCCACACTGCTGTAACCGAGTCTGAAGGGATTCTGCATTTAAGCAGTTCCCCATCTCTTTCCTGAGGGATCCTTCATGGCTGGGTATGAGCAAACACTGCAGAACTAATTCAGCCCCATCTGGTGCAAGTCACATCTCCTCATAACCCAAGAGCAAGGGAATCTCAGCTCTGAAGAGCTCAAATCTAACACTACTCTTTCTTTTCCGAGTTGGAGGACTCGGGTTCTTTCTGTTGGCGCATAAATGGAGAATTAAAGGCTAACATATGCCAGTAAGTGGAAGAAAGTTGGTTTTGTATGTTCCACAATGCCTGCATGGGGAAAAAAATACTAACAGCAGCAAAAAACCTACAAAAGAAGTCTATAAAGCTACGGGTTCATTAGCTTCTGTCTGCAGGAAGCGAACCTCTGGCTCAAGATTCATTTTTTTCCATGAATTAAGGAAGTA
>JAOXNO010000070.1:2830014-2841111 GCA_028565335.1 Limnodromus scolopaceus
ACGGGTTCATTAGCTTCTGTCTGCAGGAAGCGAACCTCTGGCTCAAGATTCATTTTTTTCCATGAATTAAGGAAGTAGATGTTCTCTTTTCACAGTAGTTTCAAACTACATAAATCTAGAGATAAGGTAAGGATAGAGGCAACTTTGTAGTAGTGCTGATAAGGAGAAAAAAAAAATAATTACGAATTATGTTTCCCTTTCCACTTCATCATCTTTCACCTCCTAGAGCCGTCAGAAGCAAACAACCAGAAGACACCAGACAGAAGTGGACTGGGTGTTCTCAGTCTGTTTGGCAGAAAGAAGCCATAAGCAGACACACCAATTTCAACATGGACAATCTTTGTAAAATTTAATGCCAAGTCAACAAGGCTCAGAAAAATGCAGTTTTAAGCCTCTCATAATTCAACCAAATAGAGCAGATTTATCACAGGGATAGTTAGTATCGGGCATCTCTCTCGCCATGCTGGGTGCCAGCCCCCAACACCAGTGTTTGGTCCCTGCATCAATGAAATAATTGCACAGATATTTTTAAATGGGAAAAAAAAAAGGTATATTTGCCTTGATTTTTTTTATCATTTTCTCAGAAACTCATACCATAGGATTCAGACAGAGAACTGAAATAAATCCAATAGAAAATGAGAGGGGATTATAAAAGCCACAGATTTCTAGCAATGATAGCGACTGACAGATTTCCAATAAAGAACAATCACCCTCATCTGTTCGGCAATTCAAATTAACAATCAGCTTCCAAGCTCAGTTCCAGCAATTGGCAGCTTTAGGTTTATACTTATTTCTGGAGGATGTTTTACTGGCGTTAGATGGAGCATCCAAGTGGAGTGGCAGAGATATATAACAGAAAATAATTAATTAGCCCCCTCTAAAGAAGAGTTCACTTTCTGTAAAACTAAATCACGTCAGGTGATCAGAGACAGACACCCCTCCCGTGGACTCTGCTGTCAAATACCTTTACTGAGAGGTTTCAAAGCTTATTTCTGAGGTTTACATCCTATCCTGATCACACACAATTTGGCAAAAGCAAAATTTATGCAGTTCCAAGTAGAGGAATGACACCGCATGCACAATGAAATTAAATCAGACGAGCTTTCAATTTGAAGAGAATTGGTCAACTCCCAAAGTTCTGCAAATACCAACCAGCCTCTCATCTCCCAAGTTTCTGAAAACACTGGCACATAAAGAGAGAAATTTGTCAGCATCCCAACACACACTTCACACGTTCTGGCCTTGAGAGCCTGTGTCTGATGGACTAGCTGTGTCTAATTCCTGCTAAAGCTCTGTCCACCAGAACAGTGGTTTTGACACTAAAACCAGTATTAAAAAGCCAATAAATCCGCTTTAAGAGAATTTGTCTGACACGTATATCTTAACTCCACTACTTGAGGGAAGTTTGAGGCTCTATTCTTTCATAAATATACCCAGAACTGCTTCTTTCTGCACTGTCTCTGTGTTTGCCCTGCAGATGGCTTCTCTCCCCATGCAACGATGGAGCCCATGGAACCACGACTAAAACCACACCTAGTCTGTACCAGCCGTGTCAAACCCTGCAAATGAAACACACACACTTAACAGTATGATTCAAGAGCAGCATGTTATTAGAACTGAATCATACAATCCGTAATTACAAAGATAACACAAAGAACAAATGGCAAATAGTGGCTTCCGAAATGCAGGTGCAGATTAAATCACTGATTTCAGTTCCCTTCTCCTGGGAAAGGCACACGGAGCCAAAAGCTAAAACGTTCTTCCTCTGTCCCACCATCCCATCCCGAGACTGCTTTTCCTTCTAAGATAATATTTAACCAAAAATAATTTAAAAAAAAAAAAAATCAAACAAATGGGAGAATTTAAATCTAATTTGGAAACAAGATTTCTTGCCCTAAACAAGGAAATTAGTCCGGTGTTGAGAAGCAGCACAGCGAGGGAGGAGAGGGACAAACCTGCTGGTAACCAAAGCTCTGACTTCCTTTGAAGTGCAGATAATTTGGAAAGGAGCAATTTGAGAACAATAAAAACCTAAAACTGTTCAAATGAAGTGAAAAATTCACTTAATGGGATGCCCACCCAATCACTCAATGACTTTCAGGCCCCACTGGCCATTTTCTCAACTTTTCACAAGGAAAATGGCTTATGCATTTTTTCTATACTTTTCGTTTGTTTGTTTTTTTAATGCTCACAACTGGCATTTCATAGACATCTGCTGGAGAGCTCTGGTGAACTGTGTTATTAAGGATCTGTTACCATTTCAGTACAAACTATGGCAGTTACACACTGAGAATCTGCTGCTGAAGTAACATTAAGCCAAGACTCAGTAACAAGATGAAGATGTTAAAGTAAAAAATGGAATATTTTTAATTTATAATTTATTAGAACATCAACTTCTTATTGCTTCTATAAAATGCTTCAAAATTTCCAGCAAAGGAGAAGGTTTCATTGTAGCTAGATATCTGACATTAAATTTTAACCATGGAATCACAGAATCATAGAATTGTCTTGGTTGGAAGGGACATTTAAGATCATCTAGTCCAACCATCAACCTAACTCTGATAAAAAGTGCAAGACAAAAGTAAAACTAAATATAAAAACAGGCCCTCAGTCAACTGTGTTTGGAAGACTAAAGCCTTCACTTTTATTTTTCTTTTTAAATTAAATTTGCTCGAAACTACCAAACTAATAACACACTTATGGTACTAAATTACTCAGAATTACCTCTTTTTAGAAGTCTGTTGAATTAACACTTCTCTCTATATATAGTTTCAACTCAGCACAAAAATACAGACACAGATTTGGTTGCTCAACTAAGTCATATTAAATTGAAATGGAACATTCCCAGGTTTTTGGCACAGTAGATCCATGAACTATTTTACACTTAATCATAATTAATTGATAAAGACAAGAGGCAGAAGTCTTTACTAGAATGTTTGTTAAGAGAACCAGACATAGAAAGGGAGTGCCATCTGCTTCTTTCTCTTCAATCAAAAAAAACAGCCAGGAATTTTTAGGGTTTTTCTGGTGGGTTTTTTTTTTTTTTTCTTTAAGGCAGTCTCCTAAACATATAAAAAAAAAAATCTGGATTTTGTTCCTTATCTGGTTTTGTATTATGTAGAAGAAACACTAGAAAATTTTGAAGTTGCCCTCTCCCCAAGAAGGGCCTTTTCTACTTTTATAAAAGAATTTAATCTTTCCTCGGCAGGAAAACAAGAGCAAGAGCATCTGAAGAACAAACACACAACGATAACATGACAATAACAGGAGATTTCTGGAAAGGCCTTTTAGTTGTTTTAATTATTTCTGTGCGATTAGAAAAAGCTGTGGAATGTCTGTAATAGACTCCTCCTGTACGTTTGAAGTGAGTCCCCCAAACATCCTTTCTGTATATTTGAGCTCTGTGACCGCTTTAACTCCTCTATCTCTGGTTTACAGGACTCCCGCTTATTTCCTAAGCTTCACCAGCAAGTCCAGAAGCAGCTCAGTTCCGGGGATGACTTCCCCTTCAAAGAAGTACAGAAAATAATAATCACAACAGACTAAAGGAAAACATCACCACTGAAGTCTCATGTCCAGGCCTGGAAGTCTCACAACAGTATTTCTCTTGCAAAAAAAAAAAAATCGCCCTTCAAGCTCCAGGCCAGGTAATTACACCTATTTTTTGACATCTCCACACCTACATCCTGCCTTTCTATTACCAGCTCCAGGAACAAAACCAGATGGTAAGGAATCTGCTCCACACATTGTTCACAAACATTAATTCTCAAAATTTCCTAGGCAATTAGGACACCTTCAGTGTTTTCCAACACTTTGATTAAAATGTTTTGAAGAGCAATCACTTACCTTTATTCATTCAAATGAAGGTGCTAAGAGCTGTCAAAAAAGTGAAACTAAGGTCTATCTTACACCGTTTCTCCAATAAAGTGGATGCTTAACACTTTATGTACAAAGTGAACCAAGTCTGAAGTGTAAACTGCAAGCAATAAGCAATCCCAGCTTCTAAGGTTGCCTTCATTTAGAAAGGAAATCTCGTATTTGTGTAGATAGAATCAATAAATCCAATTGCTCTTTACCAAAGCAAATGTCCCCATTAACCACTCGAAGCAGAACAACTTATTTGTAAGAAAACATGTTAAGTGTTTCTAAGTGTCTTGACAATTCTAAAAACAACTGATATAACTCTTTTGAAGATACGGCAAAATTAGCAATTAATCCAATCAAGCTGTAATTTGAAGAGGGGAGAAGAGAAAAGGAAGAAAACTATCTTAGATTCCAGTCAATAGACTTTTGGGGGTTTTAATGAAAAAAGCTTTTTTTCCCCTCCCAAAGTTAATGATACAGCATCCTAACAACTAATCTTTCCATTTTCATTTCTACTTTAAAGAGACATTTAAGAGCCCAACAAGATAAAATTAATTTTACTTTTGAAAAAAAATGAATCATTTGGCAGGCATTTCAGCATTCCAGACTTCTTTCTCATCCCTAGAACTGCTCTAACATTAAGAAAGAATAAACCACCGGAATTTTGGAAGGTCACACGATGCACAGCCAAGAGCAACCCTACAAGTGAAAGGCTTTAACAGAACCCAAGGAGAGGGAATGTTACACGTGGTTGTACCAAACCTGCTGACTTGGAAGGTAAGATAGAAATAGTCAGCTTTTTTACTTTTAATCTTTGCCCAGAAGTCGGGTCATTGCATACTGAATCACGTGCAATTCAGAGCTTTGAGAGGTCATGGTGAAACAAAAGCAATTTTCTCTACTTTGATTAAAAAAAGTGCTAGAGCACATGGCTGAGCTTTTTACACGGCAAGCCCAGTGAGTGTTGCCTTTCCAAAAGGGGTCCAAGCTCACACAAATCATCACCGTAGACTTCCAGCCTCCTCTTCTCCAGGTGAAACTCAGCGAGAGCAGCAGAGCAAATCTAATTGCCCACTGCCACCGGAGCGGCAGTCGCTGCCTTTGCCTGCTTCATTTTCTGCCACTGAAGGTCAGAATCAGTTGCTGAAATTCCCGCTTTCACCAAGAGGCTGTTAACAGGCTGAGCTGTCTTCTCATCAAAACATATCCTCAAGCTTTCATTGAGCTCACATTCTACCAGTCAGGTAACAGCAGCCGCCTGGAAAAAGCAATAAGGGGGCTCGAGGGCGAGACACGTGAACTGTCACAGTCTGGCTCTCGGGAACCGGTGAGGAGTCAGGCTGCAAGAGATCCACCATCACCTCATCGTTTTGGGGCAGATGAATAATTGTGTGCTACGTCTCAGAGATTTGTTTTAGTACTGTCAAGACTAGACTTCATTAAGAGTCAAAACCAACGTGTGCTTTAAACAGAAAAAAGACGTACTACCACCAAGAAAGTACGTAAGTAGCAAGGGAAACAGAGAGTTAACTGGAAAACCAGAATAAACTACCTTGGGCTCTTACTAATGACAAGTCTATCCCCATCCAAGCTCAATCTGCACTGCTGCAAACCCCCAGGGATGGCCTTTAATTGCTCTGCTGTTTCACATTACAGCACAAGGCTGACCACTGGGTACCACCGCAGCAAAACACGCTTGGCTCCCCGCTCAGCTGCTGCTCGTTGGGCTTTTTGGCACAAAAGCTAATGGTTAGTAGCATAAGAAATAAAATTTTAAAAATATATTGACTCTAAAACTCATACGCTTGACATTTTCAAATAACCAAAGCATCCTTTGCCATGCCCTGTTCTTGACTCTCTCCTTGGACAAAACCAAAACCCCAATCTTTTTGGTATTCTGATACAGATGAAATCAATCCCTTCTTGCAGCACGCACTGGTATGCCTCATTCTACAGGGGAAAAGAAAAGGGAGATATAGTCCACATATTTCAATCATGCTGTAACACAAAGGAATTTTAGTTTGGCTTAAACTCAGTTGCATAACCAAAGAGTTTATAAAGGCAATAAGCCATTTAACACACAACTCAAGAAACATGGAGCATGTCCGCACAGGTATTAAATATTCTCTATCCTATTGTTTCCCAATATAAGAAAACAAACAGTTCTTAAGGTCTTCCCTGTTTAGGTTACCGAGGAAACACCACAAACCTATTGCACTCACTAATCCATAAGAACCAGGGTCTCTGAAACGCTTTTCAACCACTGTTCGGTAGGATGCAAGGAAAATCCTTGGGCTCCACCAACAGAGACCTCCCACACCAGCATTCTGCAAGCCAGACAGCACTGCCCACAGCATTCTCCATCCCACTCTGCCCTATTTTTTGACTATCACTGCTCCATCTCTCATTAAAAAATAAATTAAAAAGTTCTATATTAAGGAGAGTGATCCTTAAGTACCTTATATGTGTTCATTCACAATCAGTTTGAAATTCTAAATCAATTATAGCCTGGTACTACTCAAGGCTCTAAGAGGACATCTGTGGGTAACAGTTCTTTTTGCTTAACTCTTCCCAAAGATCCCACACACATTAAGAGATCAAACAGGAAAAAATAAAAAACCAAAACATAAACTTCTAAAGCACCTTTTAGCTATTTACCAGCAGTAGCACAGAAGTAGCAAAGTTGGAAATGATCATAAAGGATTGTCAAAAATTGCTGATGCTGCTCACATACTAGAGTGGTTATCAGCATGATCTTCACAATTAAAGAAGCAAATGTTTTTTCTCAATTTGGAATTTAATTTAGTGACTGTAATTATATATTAATGATGAAGCTGAAAGGAAGTTGTGGCATATAATTTTGTAGCTACTACCCTTAAGATTTCAAGCACAAAATGTAAACACATTTAATAATGTAACGTTTCATTTTACTGCAGCAGCAAAAGCTGTTTTAAGTCTTTTACCCCATCATGAACTTAATTTGAGAAATAGAAAGAGCTAAAGGGAAAAATAATGCCATGAAGTGAATAAAATGGCTTATTTTAGAGTCATAACTAGGGTAGTTTTTCCCATGGTTTCCATTTGTCAATGGAGTTGGAACAATCCTTGTGACAATCTAGAGTTGGGCAGAGAGGACGGTGTGAGCTGTTTGCTGGGAAAAAAAATAAGGCTTCACAAAGGGGCTGGGAGGGGCAGTAAATCAAACTTATCTAAAGAACAGAAGGGCAGCAGAATATCAATTATTTATTCTAACCACATGGGTATCCTAAGATTTACAAGGCAGTTGGATGATTGTAAGTAATCATAAGCAAAAAAAATTAGGGTCTGAAAACCACAGACTGAAATACAGGGATCTGTTCATTGGAAACAAACTCTGAACAGACAGATGTTGCATCTTTCCAAGAGGTATCATTCAACAGAGGATCACTAGAATCCCTGAAAACCATTCCAGGCCAACCGCTGGGATTACATGAAGCTGGGAAAGCGTCCTGACAGCCAAAATAAAAGTAATAAATGAAACTTCCAGAAGATCAGGCAGAAGCTTCTCTTTCTAAATGTCATGAATAAAATCCAGTTCAGAAACTTGCTCCTCACTGAGGGTCAGCGGAGATGGATGGTTAGAACGGAAGTATTTCAAGTCCAAAAAATTAACTCCTTCACTTTCAAATTAGGCAAAAATGTTTATGCAAATAAACAGACTGAGTTAGTGATCCTGACATAATTTTACTGAACCTCTGCTAGCTCCATTCTGCTAGGCCGCTTCCAAGACATTTGAAGACCAGCCCAGAAATCAAACAGCAGCTGCTTTTCAGTGAAGGGGGGGGGACAGGGGATGACAAAAAACCCACAAAAAATATCCCACAATTGACATGTATCCCCCATACCCTTCCGGCATAACTTCTACCCACACAGAAAGTACAGAGACATCATTTTTACAGATAACCAGGGCTTCTGTCCGATAAGAAAAGGAGCTAATACCATAACCAAGACTAGGTACGGACAATATATGTATATTTGACTATTTTACAGATTTCACTAAATTGATAGTCTTGTTCTTTTGATACCTGTCTGAGATAATCCTTGCAGAATATTAATTTACCCAAGTTGTTGTATTGCTTGCAACATCTTTATTGATCACATTGTTTTCCCAGACTCTTATCAGCTGAAAATATCAGCCAGCAGTAACAAAATATCCCTAATCTTGAGCAAGAGGAAATACAATTAATGATTGTCTACAGGTCCTCTAGAGAGTCTAGACCATATTTCCAGCTACTTTTATATGAAGTGATTTGACATCCCATATATTATTCTTATTTACTTCTGATTACAATCACATACCTCTTCAATCTCATGGCAGGAATGGTCACTTTAAACTGCAACTTTAAGCTACAGTAAAAGTTATTTTAACTGTTTTGTTGGGTTTTTTTAATATCATCTAATAACACCAGTCACAGGTAAATTTATCATGACAATTTTAGAAAGAATGAAAAGCATACTGCTTAGATGTTCAGCTGGAATACTAAGTTATCCTTTCAGACAGAAAATTGAGGTTAAGCCTGTTGCTTCCATTAATTAAAAACTACCCAAACTCAAGCAAAGATTATTTCAAAGCTTTTCACAGCAGATGCCTCACCCCTGGCAGAAGCATAAAGTACAACATTCCGGTTTCAGCAAACGTGGGAGGTTAAAAATCTTATTGAAGTAGAGAAAACACACACAGCTAATAAATAATTATATTTATCATGAAAATCAATAGTGGAACAAATAAAGTAGAAAACGCCTATGGAAAGTGCTTGCGCTGTCAGTAGCGGCTTATTCCTACAAGTGATTTGTACTAAGATGGCACAAAAGGCATCGGCTCCATTCGTGGTAGATCTACCAGGTGTGTAATACACTTGGGGTGAGACCAGACTTCTCCAGAACCAAAAGCAAGGCCTTACCTATAGAATCTGAGATACAAAGTTTAAACAATCTGACCAGGGACAGCCAAAAAAAACTCAACACCAATGTAAGAAAGTTTAACTCCATGTTGATTTAAAGGATTATTGATCACGGAATCACAGAATCGTCATGGTTGGAAAGGACCTTTGAGATCACCGAGTCCAACCATACACACACAAAAAAACCCCTACAATCTCGGCCACTAGAGCATGCCCTGAAGTTCCACATCTACACTTTCCTTAAATACTTTCAGGGATGGTGACTTCACCACCTCCCTGGGCAGGCTGTTCTAGTGCCCGACAACCCTCTCAGTAACGTAATTCTTCCTAATATCTAATCTAAGCCTGCCCTGCCCCAACTTCAGACCGTTTCCTCTGCGCCTGTCATTATTCCCTTGGGAGAAGAAGCCAACCCCCACCTCTCTACACCGTCCTTTCAGGGAGCTGTAAGAGGGCAATGAGATCTCCCTTGAGCCTCCTCTTCTCCAAACTAAACATGCCCAGTTCCCTCCATCTCTCCTCATATGACTTGTTCTCTGGACCCCTCACCAGCTTTGTAGCACTATTGATGCTTAAAACTCTAAGAGCTGTACCCTAAATCCTCCGTTTAATTTGTAAAGCGGTCAAACACCAGCCCGCAACACTATTTTTGAGTGCCGTACTAACAATCTAATCCTAAAACATGAGTTTAAATCCTAGCTTTTTTGCTTAGCCTGGGCTCCCATTAAGCTGTGACACCATCTCCTGCTGAGCTTGCTTACCATTCGGAGCCTGTTGCTCAGGTCCTGGTTTTAACAAATCCATAAGCACGAGCTCCCTCTCTATAAACACCCCCCCTCCCTGAATCTGTCTCAGGCCTCCCCACTTAACGAAGCACGTTTTGCACTCAGCCGTGCTCAAGCCGGCACCGAGCCTAACTTCGGGAGAAGGAATTACACGCGTCCCCAGACACATGTAAATAAAACAGAGAAATTTCAGATTTACAGTGCCGCCTTCAAACCCTCTCCCCCAGCTCAGGGAGGATTAAAAAGGGACTTCAAAGAAGCCAGAGTTCCAATTAAAACGCTGTGACCACCCCGGGGACGCAAAAATATTCCCTCTGATTAGTGAGATGCGCTCTTTGAACTGTTTAGCTAAAAAAAGCTTTCAGAACTTTAAACAAATGCAGTAATTCTCTCTCTTACTTTTTTTTTTTTGGCAAAAGTTTCTAAAAAATTATTATTCAAAGTGAAGGACAAGTAACATTTCAGACCAAAAAGTTTTATGGAAGCCCATTAACACATCAGCTCTAGGCATCTGCTAACAAACATGAGACATACCAAGACCTAAACATTGCCGTCCCAGCACAAACCAGATGAGGCAAGTCATTAGAAGAGAAGAAGAACCCAAAGAGCGCTATTATTGCTACAGCGGTGTCCTGGCCAGGGAAAAATGGTACAAAATCCCAGACTCAGAACCACTCTGCCCTCCAAGGCAGAGCACATCAATCCCATCTCTCATTTGCAAATTCTGCTTTCTTTCCTTACCAGCCGAATCTCCTGAGTAACACATATAAAGTGCCTCATATCCAAGTCCTTTTACACACCGTGACAATAAAACAGTTGCCCTAAGCCTTGGCAATAGGCACAGATTTAAATAAAACGCTCTTCCCTCCGCTTTCTCCCCCCAGAAAAGCAAAAACTAACTCGCCCCCCACCCTCAGTCTCTCATTCCCCAAACCAGGCTTGAGTTACATACTCCAAAAGTTTTACTGTCACAAAGAGGGATGAACACGAAGAACAAACGCTAGGAAAATAACTGGGTCTCAGAGCATGTCAGAGCTCAGTGGATAGAACAAACCTGCCTGTGAAAGCCAAACCCCAATCACATCATCCATAAGTAATGAATAATTCTTGTCAGAAGGCAACACAAGCAGACTTTAAGACTTGTTCATAGAAAGTGGAACTGCTATAATGGCATTAAAGACGTGAACAGCGGCATTTCAGCAATTCCTGTTGTCCCTTTGCCAGCTTTCTCCCACAGACCAGCCCATCGCCTCGGCCGCCGGCACCGAGCACAGGGCTCAGAGCAGCCAGAAGCAATTCCGACTTCCCCCTGTCTTTGCCACAGGCTCCTGAGATTGGGACAAAGACTGGACTGGTTTCACAAGCACTTTGTCACCACCTTGGCTCACCACTATCACCAAGATTTAGTCACGTTCAGTGCCTGAAGCTACCTGGGGAGGCACTAATAAAATTAGATGATAAACAGTTTCTAAAATTTGCAATGTATTCACAGAGGGAAAGAGCTCCCG
>JAOXNO010000070.1:2855028-2865533 GCA_028565335.1 Limnodromus scolopaceus
GGAAATATGCATAAATCTTTTTCATCCCAAGTTACTACCCTAAGTACTGGACAAGGAGACAGTGACTGCCCACATGCAGCATTAAGTAGATTTTAAAAGATTTAGATTTAAAAGATAGGAACAATGACCAACTTTCATAAGATTCGCTGACCCTTCTTCAGGTGCCCAGCTGATGGTTCTGACATCAGGCTGACTGGCAGACTGGAGCAGAAAACCAGTTTTCCCCAGCTGCAGGAGAAAGGATGCCATCTCGTGGGTGGTTTTGCACACTGTCATCGAAGTAAACCAGCCCTCTTTTCTTGCAACAACCTTCCAGAAACATTTTTCTGTTTAAATACATGTTGTTTAATGGCAGTCAAAAAACTACCTAGAAAGGATCTCTAAGCTAATAGTCTAACTCTGAAAAAAACAACTAAGTCTGTTGTGATTAACATGATTCTTCAATGCAGATGGTCAACAACTTACTAGAGTAGAAGCAGCTTGTTTTCTCAACACAACTCTTTCCTAATAACAAAGTCTTACAATAGCCGTACATTAATATCCTTCTCAAAGACAGTAAACTCACAAATAAGTAAGACTTTCTACTCACAAAGCAAGAATTTCAGCATTTAGTGTTTTTTTCTTTCTACAGCTGAAGCTAAATCCTACTGCAGGGATATCAAGTCAGAGTGACATGTGACAAATATATAAAAATCCCTGGCAGCATAACAGTAACATATAAAAAGTACCCACAAGACAAAATTACATCCATGAAAAAAGACAGAGCCAACTACACCGGAAAGTAGGCAGCAGAAAGTTCAAGATACCAAAAGGACATATAATTGAACACAAAAAAGTTTACGTAGATTCATAATGTTTACACGTTACTACGAGGTGTGTTGTTTATTATTTGGGTATGGTGCAGCTCACACGTATATTATATACCATTTGTATAAGGTAAGCATAGATCCAAGTGCAAATTCTGGAGTGAACACCGCACACCAGCAACGCCAACACACCAACATGCTCTAGAGGTAAAGCTGTCTTTGTTTCCACATTTTACGAGAGCAGGAGGAAAACCCAGGAGCTTACACACGGAATCCAGAACTAGCAAACATGAGATTAGCCTTTGAGCAAACTGTTAATGAACTTGTTTTCCCCTCAAAAGGTGAAGCTTTATAAACACTTTGCTCTTTCATTGTTACCAGAAAGAGACTAGTGCTAAAACAGCAGGATTATCACTCCGCTCCTAAAGCTGTACCTCCTTTCCAAGTATTATTACATAAAATTAGACTTGAAATTACACTCCTAGGCCTGATCATAAGCCAATCTGACAAAAAGCCTGCTGGGACCAGGCAATCAGCGAACAGAAACCACCAAGAGCAGACATGGAACAAGCCCTGTGGAAGTGCCGGAGGAAAAGAAAAACCATCCCCTCCTAAAACACCACAGACTGCTCGCACTTCCCTTACATTCTCTGCACCAATGAAAAACGTGATAAGAAAAGATGAGAAACCCTAACGCATTCCCTTTTTCCTTGATAAGCAAGTTATTAGCAAGCAGCACATTGCTCTGCCTCTTTGGGACAACCATCCAACTTGTTCCTATTTCCTCCTACTACGAGATGAGCAATTAACTCTTCTCAAACCTTCACACCAGCATACTCCAGGAACCTGACTAGGACAGTGATCTCTCATCATCTTCATATTCCTGACTAAAAATGAATGCAATTCATGCTGTAAGAAGTCTGAAAAAAACCAAGACAAATCAAAAAATACCCACAAAAAGAAAGGAGGTGGGAATCATCCAGTTCCACTTGTTACAATTGCATGTAAAAGATGATTTTTCTCAAGAGCAATTCCCTTTTCTGTATGAGAAGACGCCATTAATAGCACTAAACAATGTGGCCCAATCAAAAACCTAACACTTTACAGCGAATATTCTGATTTTAAATGAAGGAGTTATTAGACTTCAACAGGCAGAATCACTTGGTTCCATTTCTCTCCCACTGTGAAATTACCTCATTAAATCTTTAACAGCTTGAGGTAAGTAAAAAGCTTTTACTCCACCGTCTGATAAAACAGGCTTTGTGAAAAGGATTCATACTATTTCTGTCCATTCCTTGCCATAGGAGTTTTAGCACAATTCTAACTTCATCTAAATGTATGTATTCTCAGCAGACGAAGGAGAGAATCTCAAACATGCTACTTACTAGCATGCCTCTAGAAAAAGCTTCATTATCCTCATTAAACAGAAAGCACTGAGAAAATTAAGGGGGCTTTCCCAGGTTGAACACAAGTATCTTTCACATGAAGCAGTAAACCAAGCTCAAACCCCATGTGTGTGATATCCAAACACTCCTACTTCCAAACAATCCCAGCAGTGTGCCGACACAGCTCTGGTAATGAATGGAATAAAGAAACAATGGGTAAAATTCAGTTCTGTGGTTCACGTCTCAGCTTAGGCCTTGATCTGACACAAAAGGTGATCTCTACTATAATGCTCATAGCAAGATAGTTATTTACAAAGCAGCATCTGTCCTTCTAGGGTAAGAACAATGTAAATATTTAGAGAAAATAAAGCAGTGCTGAAACAGACAACACACAAAAGCATTGTAGCTACACAGAAAACCTTCTGCAGTGGGAGAAAGTAATCAGCAGACACATCATTTCCAGCCCTTCTTTATACCACACACACACCAGAGACCTTAAAATAACTGGCTCAGTGCTCCAGATGTCAGAAACTTGTTAGGTAACAGTATATAAAGAGACTAGCTGGTGTTATAAAACACCCTTTTATAAGAAACTGAGTTTATTCCACTTCTCATTAGAGAAAATAACTACATTAACAACTGTTCTTCAGCTACTTCAGGGAAGAAGTGTCACAACATGATCTGGCAGTTTATTTTGATATCCAGATTTCAAAGAAATTACATTTACAATATGGTTGTTTTTTCTTTTTATAAGTAGCATATATTCTCTTCATAGCCTAAAATTCTTAAAAGCTCACTTATTAAGCTAGCAGAATCTCTAAGCAAACATGAACACGGCTATATACAAATAGTTCAAAGAACGCAAGATTGAACCTTGGCCTCAGAGACACTGGTCAAGCTGCCTTGGTGAAAAACGTTTGTTAGTTCCCAAAGATACTTTATAACAGTTTGTACCTTAAGGTTCTACTCAAACATAATAAAAAGTACTGGAAAAGCTTCCACACGAAGAAAAGACAGCAAGAAAGGACGATCAACACACTTCAGAGACCAGACGATGAAGAGGAAAGGAAAGTGGTTTAGAAGTTTTACCTCCCTCCAGAGCTGTGAGCACATACCTGATATTCAAGCCAGTGCTCTGGTCCAGTTTCTCCCAGCTTTTTAATTTTCCCAGAAGTTTCTAAAGTAGAGATCAAAAGAAGAGTTAGATACACAGACAAATGTTCTAACAGCTCATTTTCCACACTGTTTTCTCATATTTCTCCACTCAAACTCAGCGTCTTTTCCACCCGTGGATTCCATTATCTTCTTATCTAGCACTTTTGAATTGTCGTTCTCCAGCCCTCACAAACCTCTTCCCTGTCGCCACAGCTCCACAACACCAGCACTACAGCTAATCTAACCCTGTGAGCTACCATCACTGTACTACACCTTGGCAGACTAGACCCTTGGCAGCAGAGAAGAAAAGCTGTGTCCTCGACACAGGTTCTGTAGCAGCTGAAACGCCCAATTCTCCTTTTCCGGTTCCTCCAATGGCTTTTTATTTTCAGTCAATACCAGATAATATTACCTAAACCTGATCAGACACCAGCAGAGTTCTGCAGACCAAGAAGTTTACACATTTAGGTTAATCTCTTGGAAGCTCACTGTATGCTTGATGCAGAGCGGGATGGAAGCAAGGCAGTTTTATTCCCTTGAGACCACATTCTGGCAGCAATTCAAGCCTGTATCAAGGTTCTTACCACACGCCTCTTTGGCGACACCAGCTGGGCAGAGTTTAATGTCAAAAAATAGCATTTCCAGCAGAAGAAAGGTAGAAGTGAGACAGCAAGGCCAAAAAAGACACTATGATGAGGTTGTTCTTTACAGAAAATCTCCAGCTGAACAACAGATATCCTCTTACCTTCAACACCTTCATTGCCATAGCTCCCCTTCATGCTGACATTTAAGTTTGGGAACGCCTAGTTCAAACCCATTAATTAAAACAGGTATCATATCTCAATTAACACAATATAAGATGAGCCTTAAAGAGGATAGGCACAAAGGAAATCCCTATTCTGCTCATCCACCAAATGTTCCTAGCTCCTCACCTCATTTTCCAATTCAACAGACACGAGCTGTGCTTGTACTTTCTCATAGCGTTCCAGTTTTCTTTGGAGACCTTCTACCTCCTCTTTAAGCAATCCGTTGTTTTCTTTCATTTCCCTATGGTGGGGAGAGAGACAATGATTAAAGAGCCACACAACTCAACTCCCTCTCACAAACTTCCAGATACACATGGAATTACAGGGAATCAAATGACATCGAACAGACATTCTGACATTCAGCTGACTCACTTCTATAACCCCCACTGCAAGGCCACTGCCACAAACACACGCAGCTTTGTTGAACTCTTTTTTTTTTCTACTCTAAGTGCCATCCTAATTATCGGCAAACAACCTGAAGTTTTGTAGCTGCTTTACTGATTGGCAAAACAGCATGAAGAGCAGCAAAAGACTCCCAACTCTGGTCTTCAGGCAGGCAGAATGCAGGGCTGGAACACAGCAAGTGGTTTTTGAGTGCTCTGTGATGACTGAGCAAGCATTAAGGCTGCTTGTTTTTACTTTAACAGAAGTGTGCAGGGGTGAGATAAAATTGTGTAAAACAAAACCTCTAACCTGTTGATATCATGTTTTTGTGCACAAAATAACAAGCATGAGAAAAGATTGCAAGATAAAGAATTCCAAATGATAATGAAACACTAACAAGAACAAAGCCAAGGGAAATTATTTAATTTTAGAATAAGAAAAAGCTGGCAAGATCACTCATGTAATTCAGGCTTCTCTTCTCTTTTTTTTTTTAAAAAAAAAGATGCTACAAAAGATGGAAATAAAGTTTACTTTAAAAAAATAAATATATATCTATCTTTAAGGCAAGTTATTTCATAGTACATTGGAATTTCATTTTTCATATTAATTGTCACTTCAGAAACCCAGAAAGCCTACTCTACCGAGGGCTATTACCAGAAGGCTATAGAAATGTAAACAAAAGACTTCCAAATATTGTGCTGAAACAACAAGCCCTTAACGTAGCGATAACAATAACGAAGCAAACCCAGTCATTACAGAAAAGTTCAGCTGTCTCTTCTCTCTACAGGGACTTCTTTCCCAAACCTATATAGAGTTCATCACTATCTTTAAACATTGAATGTTGTTCTAACAAATATGTATCACCATCCAGAACAATCAATACCCTCTTGCTGGGTGCAGGAAGATTACCCAGATCTTGTCAAATCCTCTCATCTGGTAACCGTCACAACACTGCTCAATTCATACACAGAATGTATATGAAATGTTTAAACTTCCTCCTAAAGTTTCCCATAGGGAAGCCCAATAGAGGGATTTGAAAGTGCATATAGTGCAATTGTAGCAGGTAGAGAACACCCCAAATAACCCTCTCAACAACTGAACCCTTCTTTCACCTGAAGTAGGCATTTTCCTCCCTGAGTTGGCGCAATTCCCGTTCCATTTTTGGGAAACGGGCCAGCTCTGCCTTCATGTTCTTGACAATTAGAGCATCATGTTCCTGCTGGGAGATCTTCTGTTCCAGATCCTGGGAAACACAGGATGACAAGAGGGCAGAAATTACTAACTTGGAACTCCTAAGAGCTACTCCTCTTTTGTACTTTCTAAACTCAAATCAATGACTCAAATGAAGTTGGAAGAAAACTCAGTAGGCCATCTGGTCCAATCCATTGCTCAAAGCAGGGATGACTCTTGTGCCACTTGTAATACCTGGGCTGGTCTCTTCTCTACACCTGTGTACCCTCAGTTCATAACAAAAAGAGATCTATGCTAATCATTAAAAGGTCCTTCATCTATTGACTAAACCAAATACGTGATTTTCCTGTCCTCTATCCCTCCATCAGTGAAGTGTAGAGAAGTGCACTTGGATGGCCTGCAAGAATTAGGAATTAAAAGAAACACAACGATTTCAGCATTACAGTAAATGTTGCTCTTTTTCCTCCCCCCCTACACCCTCCCCCCCGAAAAAAAAAAGAAGTTTATTTAGACCTGTATTGCAGTCTGACACCCTGTTTCCTGACCTTTCTTTTCAATGGAGGAAGTCTCTTGCAATCGCAGACCTGGCACTGAGGCTGGCTGTACCTTTGCTTTACAGCAGCCACAGGCAATGCCACCATCAGCACCTGCTCAAACCAAAGCAACTCTCCACACCTGCCTCTCCCAGGAAGATAAAACAAGAGAAAATGATACACACCCATACACCTACACCAATTGAATTTGGCCAACTTCAAGCTCTTGCTGGTGACCAGATCAGATACTTCTATAAAAAAAAACTAACCTTTTATTTCTGCAATAATTTAAAAAGCAACACCACAAACAACACTTTTCTGTTCTTCCATGGAAGGAATTAAAAACTAAAGCTTTATATAGGCCACAAAATTTCTTACCTTAATCTTCTGTTCGTACTCTGCCAGTAGAGATTGGCTTGCTTGCAACGTCTGGATTTGCTGACTGGCCTCTTGCCACTTTCTATTAGATGTAGACACAAGAGGTGTTTAGCACCCAGGAATCACACATCAGAAACACCTCACGTGCAGAAGCTTCTCTAACAAACATTTTCAAACACCACTAAGAAGGTAGATGGTACTGTTACAGAAGATCGGCTCTCAGTTTCACATTCATACCATCTCCCTCTGATTCAGAGACAAAAATATCCATTTTTACTAGAAAGATGCATCTTGAGAAATACCGCCCCCCAAACTCAAGCCACCTTAACTCTGAAACCAACAAATATACACTCACAGTAAATAAACCTTTGAAATTGAAGAGCTGAACTTAGTAAGCACAGAAAAAACACACACTCATCTCTTTCAACTACCCCTCAACTATGATTTATGGCTTGGTATTTTTGTTCTGTTCCATCTATAAAGTTCAGATTAGCCGTTCCCACCCACATGCCTTCTGTTAACTCTCCACCATGAACATGAGACATTGCTGAGATTTTAAGCTCAAGTTGTTGTTTCTTCTCAAGGTACAATTAAATTGCACCTTGGAGCTAGTTTCCAACAACGGCTATAACCTGCACATCCAGATCAAAGAACCCCTTTGAAGAGTGGAAATCAAATGCTGTTGGAAGTTTTGAGTGATGAAAACAGCAGAAGACTGACATTTTGTTTGCCTTTTTCTCCCTACAGTCATTCATCCCCTGCTTACTTCTGTTGAACATCCAGCTGTTCCATCAGCTCCTGCTTCTGAGAGTCTTGGCTTGTCATCTGCATCTCTTGGTTCATTATATTCCACTGCAGCTCTGATATTTTCCCTTTTAATACAGTGATTGTCTGAATTAATGGGGAAAAAAAAAAAAGAATAAACACACAGAGCTATGAGTCTCCAAGCCGGACATTATGGATGGCAATAGAGAGAAGTCATATCCAACTAAAAAGGACAAACACCGAACCTAGAAACAATCCCGCACTTTTGCAAACCTTCAGACCTGTGAACTCACCTCAAAAACAAAGGCAAGAGAAAAATCATTTAGTTACTTTCATCTGTCACCCAAATCACCATTTCCATTACCTATTAAGTGGGTGACCTCAAACTGGCATGAAAAATACCAAGCTTCAAAGCCAGATGATGATAAAACACAAGGATATATATATTAAAGTAAACAATTTATCCCACAACCATTCCAAATATATTTTGGTTGGGTTTCAAAATTGAAAATGTCTGGGTTTGCCTCAACCAAATACCAAAAATATTATGCTTCCCTTAAAAGTAGAAGCCAGTGTTTTTTAAAATTCTGTTCTAAATATCTTAACTTTAAAGAAAAACTCATAGGTTCATTTCAAATCACCATTACTCAGCTCCCTTTAACAGGGAAAAAGAGAAAAATCTCAAAACATTACATATATAGGGTGCTCTCTAGACAGAGAGATATGTGGGGGTCTCATCTTGATACTGATGGATATGGAAATAAAAAGAACACAGAAATAGAACTGCTGCACATATTTCACAGGTGGGTTTAGTTTCTCTCATGTGCCATCCCTGTCTCCCTGGTTTTAATCCCTGATAACTGGCACATTAAATCTGTTCACCTGCTTTATCACACAGATACATTTCCAGTGAGACCTAGGCAGGAGGAAGGCTTAAGGACTGGCGCAGAAAACCAAATCAAACAGAAAAGTCACAAAAGATCTAGCTGAACTTAACTATAATGATATCTGAAATGGCTGAGGGCTGAGAAGATGCTCTGCTCATCCAAAGGAACTGAAATTCTTATCCAAGCATCCTTTCTTCAGTGGAACACAAAGACATACTTTGTACATACCTTTGGTCTCATCCACTCTACAGTTCCCCCTGCTTCCCTGAACACCTTCCCACCTTATCTCCTCCACCATTTCCCCTTTCTTTACTCAATGTCATGTAACCTGACTTCCAAACCCAGACGCTGTCTGTTGCCTTGCACTTTTTTTCCCTCCTTCTCCACACCAACCTAAGAATTCTCATTAATCAACACATTGACATCTTCTGACCTGCTCACTTGTGCCTGGACTTGGTTGGGTTGCAGACTTTGACAGCAGAGACATACCCTCCCAGGGTTTATCCACTGATGATGAATATAGCGACTCCAATTTAATATTTTTTTTAAATCAAAAAGGGCATTTTGGGGCATTTTCAATTCAGAAGAACTGCAAAGTCACCTGAAGCTATGAACAGATAAAAAAATTACTCTGCTCTTACTTCATTAGCTTCAGCTAATTTGCTCTCCTTCTCTTGCAGCTTCTTACTCATGGTCTCCATGCTCTTCTTATAGGACTTGTTCATCTCCATTTGTTCTTTCAGTTTATTTTCAGCTTCTGCTTCCCTTTCCTGATATTGCTTTATGCGTGTGAGCAGCTCCTGGTTACGGTCAGCCTCTCGCTTGCAAATAAAAAAAAATAATGCAAAGAGATGTAAGAAGAAAGTAGCACAAAGGTGAAGCCGTTTTCATTTTTACTGTCTCCATTTCTCATTACTGGGGTCACCAAGGCATCACGATGAAGCAGCGTTACTCAGACCACAGCTTTAACCTCCACACTGGCAAGGGCAAAACCATCTTAACAGCAGCAACTCAATGTCAAGGAACTACCCAGGGCAATGGAGCTAGAAAATTAAGAGACAGAGTCTTCCAAATCTCTTAGACTGTGACAGGAATATGAGAAAACAGACATGGCTTCACAGGCTCCACTGTACACTCTCCAGCGGATCAAAGATGAAAACACTTGATGCTCCAGTCTAAAGCTGACCCATGCATAGCAAATTGACTTTCAGCAACTCAGACCTCAATAGCTGGGTTAATAAGACAAACTTGCCTCTACAGCTTCTGGAAATCGTATCACGCTATTTAATAGAAAAGAAACAGGGTTTAAATGCACAGTATTACCAACAAATACAATAAGTATTTTTGCACTCTGACAACCTTTCATACCCCATTTCAGTTTAGCCCAACCACAAATTGATTAACACTTATTGAAAAGATGTGTACTAAATTCCTTTGCTAATCAAAGCAAATCGAGACACAGATTTACATAGTAAGCAAGGATTATGCAAAGCAACGTGAAGTTCCTAAAACCTTTATCCACATGACTCAAAAAACCCACAGAATCTGAGCAGGGTAATTACCACAGTGCTGGATTAGTGCTGCTCCCTTTTTTTGTACCAGTGTTTCAAGGGTTTCTGTGACTGACTCAGCTACATTTCAGTTTGAACTCTTCGAGGCTTAATCCCACATCACCCGACTTCAGAGCAATGAGGAATTTAGTCCCCGACTCGCTATTTCACAACTACACACTAAATCTGTCACCCAGCACCCTTGTAAAATACAACAAAACATGCTTATTATTTTTTTTATATTGCTTTTTAAATAATCAGACGCCTCTAAGACCTTTATTATGCCACAAAACCCACAGATCTATTACTTATTTCAGTAATGCAGTTAAGGAAACATATGCAGGCATAAAACCAGGAACCAATAAAAGCCATTAGTCCCCGAGTGCGGCTCGCTGTTTTATCAGTGCAAGCTCTCTTGTGTGACAGTGCAGGGCTGGCACTGCTGCCATTCCAATTAATTACAGTCACACAAACTAAACGCTTGCAATTGTGCCAGCAGAAGTTTTAAATTCATCTGGGAGAAAAATGCTTCAATACTTCTGGGGGAAACAAATACCAAATCCCTTTTGTTACTGCTACCCCTGACAACTTCAGAGCTGAACTCACAGAATCTAGTGATCAGGTCATCAGTTTGTCAACCAAACAAGGCTTTGGTGTTCACACTC
>JAOXNO010000070.1:2883941-2898982 GCA_028565335.1 Limnodromus scolopaceus
CCCTCCAGGGATGGGGCAGCCACAGCTTCTCTGGGCAACCTGGGCCAGGCTCTCACCACCCTCACTGCAAAGAATTTCTTCCTCATATCTAATCTCAATCTTCCCTCTTCCCATTTAAAACCCTTCCCCCTCATCCTATGGCTCCCCTCCCTGATCAAGAGTCCCTCCCCAGCTTTCCTGTAGGCCCCTGTAGTTGTATTTGTGCAAATACGAGTGAGCTACGCAGTGGCACTGTTCTGGGAGCCCAGAACCACCCTTTGCTCGCCCAGCCACCTGCCCTACCTCCACAATTCGGGACTCCAATTGCTCCACCGACTCCGGTTCTTTGTTCTGCACGGTGGCGCTCATCATCTGCTTCTTCATCATGCTGTACTTATGCAAGGCTCGCTGGTGCTTGTGCAATACCCCCTTCTCGTGTCTTTCACACAGGTCCTTCATGGGAAAAGGAAAAAACAGGTACTTAGCGGAAGCCGAGAGGCAGCAAGCACCTCAGCCAAGTACATCGGGAACACAAACACACCGTCACGCTTTATGGAATTTCTATGCTGCTGGTTTTTCTTTATTTATTTTCAAGAGGGTCAAAAAAAAACAATAATAAATGTCGGGAGCTAAGAATTCAAGAAAACTGCTTGGAGCCAGACCAGTGAGCTGAAGAGGAACATGGCTTCTGGCAACAGTTTAGATCTTATCAGGCCTCTTATCTTTTGTGTCCTTCTCAATATTAAGTGCTGGCAATTAACTGCAGTAAGAGCTCGATAGTGTCCTTCTACATCAGCCCAGGCCTGGGAATGTCAGGAGAGGCCACCACTTACAGTTTCAGTAAGTGCTTCTAAAAAAAAGTGCCTTTGATCAAAAGGTTAGTATTCACAGAAGTTCTTTGATTTGTAACTGAACTCGGGTCTCCACGATCAGTAGCCACCTAATTCACTGCTTTGACTCAAAAGTAGCCAAATCTACAAAGAGTTAGCTGATCCATATAGTTCAAGCAGTTATATTTTTAAATCCCTTGCAGGGTTTGCTGTTTGGCAAATTCTCATCACGGGACGAGCTGATCAGTCAGGCCACAGAGCTGGGTACGGCCAGCAGCCACTCCCCTCCCTCTGCCAGATGCCCAGTTCGCCTCTCAACTGGCCTCCCAGACAGTTTTCCATCCAGTTGGCGTTACACCCTCCAAAGAGCACAAGTTCCCTCAAAACAACTTTCTTATTGGCAGAAGAACAGTAGAGCTCACTTTATAGGACTGGAGTAAATCCAGGAAAAGGTTCAGCTTCTCCACCACATCATTCTCTTCCTGTTTACCCTAGAAAACAAGGAAAAAGTCCGTTTTACATAAGCCTGGCAAGAACCCACATCACAGTTCTTCACGTCCTTACGCCACGCAGGCCCTCCATGTATTCTCCGGGGCACAGCAACGCTTGCACAACAGCATCAGAAACCTTTCAGATGGCACCAGGGTGTTCAGTCTTCAGTTCGCAGGACAGAGATCTGACCGGAGCAGGAACAGCTTTTCCGACTGACTGATCGTGACAAGAGGAGTTAGTTCCACACTCCGTGTGTCAGCCCTTTCGGAGCTCTCTGCCTGGGATTTCTTGCTCTTGCAGATTCCTCCAATCTTTCATCTTCCCTTCTTACAAGGCACCTAATCCATTAGAGCTGTAAATACCTGCGTGTTCCCCATAATAGCTCATGCATCAGGAGGCAGAGATGAGACACCAAGCCAAATCTCACTGCTTGTTTTTTTTTATTTTACTAAATACTGTCTTTTTCTTCCGGTATCAACAGAGCTCTGTGGAACATAAACTCTGGAGAAAGAGACCTGGTCTGACTGATCTATAAAAGCAGGCTGAGTGTTTCAACACAACAAGATGAAGTGAAGACAAAACAATTACTTTTCCTTCCCAGACTGTCACGCTCTCACATTATTCTAACAGTCATTATCGCACTGCACACTTACACAGAAATAGGACACTTCTGTCTGAATGGCTCTCATGTAATGTTAAAGTATACGAATGTCAAAATTTGATTCAGAAATAATTCATATGTATTCTCTGTAGCAGATTAATAAGACAGAACACAAGATTTTTGGACAGCTCAGTAGAGCAGCACAGCTTAACTTGTCCAACAGCCATTTGAAATGAAAAAAGAAAGCAAGCTTTTCCCTCCTTTCCCTCACCCATTGTATTTTTCCCATTTAAACACAGTCCAGGTTTTTCATTCAAGCCTGAAAAAGCAGCCTGGTGGGTGAGGGTGTGAGTTTGGACCACAGTCTCACTCTTAACTCATATGCCTACGTCCACAGAGATCATGGTTTGAGATGAAACTTAAGGCAGCAATGAACCCTCTTCATTTTACAATATGGAAAAACAAAAAAAAAAAAGAAAGAAAAAGGTAAAGAACTCACCTGCTGCACGGCCTTATCCGCCAGCAGCGCAAACTCAACAGAGAGACCCTTCAAGGCCTGTTTCAAAGTCCCCCATGTGCTATTATTCAAAGCAGCCCAGGAAGGAAGCGGTGTAGTGTCTGAGCCCAAAGCACTGGGAGGAGATAAGAAGAATTCAAATCTAGAGGACAAATTCTACGAAGTAGATACACTTGCAGAGAGCAGTTCAGAGTTTCACTTCTGTCTAAACAGCTCGTGGTGCTGAGCTGTCACAAATGCAGAGCTGTGTATGTACTGGGGGAAGAGACAATAGAACCAGTACCTCAATGTCAAACTCTTTGTGTTTTCTCTTCCTCTATGCAATGCAACTTTAGTAGAAAACATGCCTTTTCTTCTTTTATAGTTGGAAAAATTTATTATGACCTACAGCATGCATTGAAATACTCATTCTTACCAACTTGCAGGGAAACCTTACGAATTCTGAAAGAGCAGAAAGGCTCCCATGAGCAAATCCTCTTCCCCCCAACCTACCTGAGCTCCTTTCCAAATATGAGAAGATCCGAGGCGTTATCGATGGCTCGAGAAGCTATCCTCTCCGCACGGTCCCGAAGCTTATAAAAGCTATTATAAATATTTCTGATGAGCTCCCTGCTGGCAGCAAACTGGGCCTGTATGTCGGCTGGGAGGAAGTCCTGAAGAAGCACAAGAGAGGATACTAGTGGAGAGACCAGAGACTCACACACACACGTTAATTGTGGGTACACCCTAGAGTCAGCAGAGAGAGACAGGCTTCCCCCTCGCTTTCACTCTCTCACGCCGTGCTATAACAGCCCTGAAGAGATTAACTTCACAATTTAGGTGTCCAAGTCAGACGTTATGCAAATACCCCTAATTTTCAGAGGCAGAAAGAGGTTCAAATACCAGGTGTTGACAGCTGGAAAAATCTGCAGTTCTACTCTGCAATTAAAACAAGGTTTGTGAGGTTTCAAGCTCACAGGTTCTGATCTGAAGCTGCCGGTAACCGCCAGCCTGGCAAAGCCAAGCACGTACTGAAAGTTCAGCTCTTTCTGACCTGTGCATCACTGGGAAAAGCCTGAATTAAGCTCCAGTTGCAAAACCTTCTGCTAACATTGCAGGAACCTGAACAACAACCTGCTTTAGAATTGCTCAATGAACACAGGGAATGTACATTTAAAACTTGCCATAGCACTAATCACTGGGATAAACAGATACATGGAGAACGCATAAGTAACTTCTCTATAACAGTCCAAATTACTCTCCCAGAGGGAGAAGAGGACAGACAGAATGAGGGCATGAACACATCAATCTAGGTATTAGCTTTTAAATTGTGCAGTATGTGCATTTCTTTGTTATGCAAGTACAAGTAATTACCCAGAAACATGTTCTGAGCAGGATTCATTGTTTAATCTTTATCACATTAATGAACCAGCATTTAGCTTGAAATACCAGGGCCTCAAGAGTCAAATATTTATTTGATCTTTTCAACAAAATCACAAGTTTGAAAGTCCTTCAAACTTTGGAAACAACTCTCTCCTGCCTAAGGTCTCCATCGCTCAAGAAATGCCCTAACTGATCCACCTGGAGGAGAGAGCCATTTAAAGCAGAATAACATGTTGCAAGAAATTCCTATACATACCTTGGCCTGGGTAGCTAATCTGCAGGTCATGAATTCATCTCCTACTCCCTGGACCAACTCTCTTAGCTTATTCTGTACATCCTGGAGAAGATACAGAATCAAATGAGCATGAAAGAGGTAACCCCAGGCAGCTCACAGAGCTCTCAGATACACTGCAATAGTAAAGGCACAACTTAGCAGACAGCTTTACCCAGGTTAGCTTTGATTTAAGGAGAAGTATAATATGTATTCCCCTAAGAACAGCTACCATTTTCAAAATACTGATACTCCTGGCATTGAGTGCCATTACCTTCCACTTTCCAGCCGTGGAAATACATATTGAGAGAAAATTCTCCTCATCACGGGGAGCAACAACGTGTAGGTCAAGAGCAATTCGGAACTCTGCGCCCAGCACAGCAGTTACAGGAAGACACACAAACTCGAGACTATTGCTAACAAGTACTCACGGAGCCGCTGAATGAGAGAAAGAGTTTCAAGAGCACATCTTCTGAGAAAGGGGGATGTCGAGCCACCAGGTTTATGAAACGCTTCAACGCTCTCCTCCTTGATTCTATGAATTCTCGATCAGCTACGGGAAGAAAAATTAAATTTCAATTAACGCACCGCATATTACAGCTGCTCAGAAAGAGAAAAGAGAAAGCACTTAGTCCGGTAATTTCTCTGTACTTGTAAGTCTTGTAAAGCACTGCAACAAAGCCAATGAACTATTATCTATAATCTGTCAGCTCCCTAAAACAGATCTTTTGGGTTGACCACCAGAACAAACATTCCTTCAAGTGGTTCTTTATATCTTATTGAAATCTATCATATCTCTCTGTATGTTTATTTTCCTGGCCGTAATCAGGATAAACAACTGAGACTAAGGCCTGAAGCCTCCACTGACACACTGTAGGTGTACAAAGATTTTTCTTCCTCTGGTCCCCAGAGGGATCTCACTCTGGTTGAGACTCCTGGGAAACGCACAACACGTTGCTTCTTGCCACTGCAAAGTGATACCTCACAAATAATTATGGGGGGTTTGCTCACTATTCTGAACAACTAGATTCAGTGTGATGTACCCTCAACAGTCCCTCCTCCGTACTTTTAAGCTTTTGGGGGCTAAGGAGAGACTCAAGGTTGATTTTGGAGTTTTTTTAGTTGTTTGTTCAAGATCGGTGCCCATCTTTTTCATGCAAGACATCAGAAAGTACTTTGGGAGACCCGCACAGCAATCTGCAGGCCATCCAGCCAGGGTCCGTCCTTGTCAAGCTAAAAAAGTTCCAGGCGTCTTCTTGAAACGGGAAGAGTTTCAATCCGGTGGTAATGCAGTAAAGCATTAAATCACAAAATCCCAGCATTTTTCAGGAAAGATGAAAAATTAAACGAAAATAGGTTTGAAGAAAAAGAAAGCAGCGCAGAACAGAATTAAAGGAATGCTCTTATCCATGACAACACTCTCGTATCATGAAAAGGTATTAATCTTTTGCCTCAGTGTTAAGCTGGGAGTTTGCTGGCTGCATGGACTCTCTATAATGATCCTTCGTACAGTATCACACGTCACAAGGTTTTTCTGTCATTGGGGTTGCAGGTGGTGCTTTTGCTTTGTTCATATTTTAGCCTACACGGAGATTCCTGAAGTCATCTACACGCTTCCTACACGATCTGCCTCCATTTGCTGCTGTCCTCCAAAATGAGCTGTAACAAGTGCAAACTGTCAATCTTCCTTCATCTGACAGATGGATAAAAGTAGACCACCACGAAAATAAGAGTGTCACTTAGTAGGTGAGTATGCCCAGTATAAAATGTAGAGAGCTTTGCCCATCCGGCTCTGGGACTAAGGAGGTTGCAAGAGTCACACATCTACAGTAATCCATCAAATCCCGTGTCCTGCAATTCCCTCTGTCAGCTCATTAACTACTCAGAAATGAGAACTACCCATTCCATTTCCTTTTTCCTGTTTGTAGCTTCTGTTGAGACCACTTACGCAGCTTTTCTACACGAGAGTCACTGGACTAAAAGCAATCATCCTCCCCTGCCTTAACACAGTTTGGGACTGCATTAGGACTGTACTCCTAACACACTCTGGGAACTAATACTATCAAGTTTTTCCTTAAATATATGATATCTGTGGGAAGAAAATGCACTGGTGAATACACAGAAATATCAACACACCAGCAGTGCAAGAAAATAACAGTGACTGACAAATTATATATATTTGTAGCTTCTTTCAATCCTCTCTCCGCTGAGGTTTAATCAGAGAAGGTCACTTTGCTTATAGGTGTTGCATGAAGTGGAAATTCTGGAAATTCTGGCTGAGAACACTCAATCAGGGCAAATTCAACAGACGGGTTTTCGCAACCTCAAAAGAAAGGTCTTCACCATTTACATTCCATCACAAGAACTTATGACCAGTGAAGCTTTTCAGCGCAATGATTTTGCTTTGTTCCAGTTCACTACGGACCCCGCTCTGCTCACAGTTCCCCAGCTCCTCTTTACTGCAGCAATACATGGACTCCTTCACCAAAATCTGTTCTTTATTGAAACACATTAAGCTCAGCAGCACGGACAGGACAGAATACAGTGAAAAGCTTGTTCTCTCACAGATAAAGCAAAAAACAATACAGGATTTTATACGGTTATGCAACATTTGAGATAATAAAAGTTTTAAGCCAGTGCCAATATTTCAGATGAGTGAAAAATGTACCTGAAGGAGGTTTAATATGCTTTTAGGCTTGGGATGCTTCTTTGGTTTCTATCCTAACAGCCAAAATGGACTTGAAGGAACTGACATTGATTCCAGCCTCAGTTTTTAGTTTCTTTTTAGAGAAAAAAAAAAAAGGACAATTGCTACTTTAAGGCAGTTGGTTCATCTGCCAGAAAACCACCTTTTTGTACATAAATTGAGAAAGTGCAATTACCAGTGCCTGCACCATAAGGCTTCAGTGCGAGGCACTACTATAACACGCAGCGCTGCAGCTGGGCACTTCACGTCTCGGTGTTTGCCGGTCCCTTTTAGGTGTGTGTGAGGTCAGAACCCTACACCAACTCAGCAGGATCAGGTATGGTCTCACCAGAGAAGCAATTTTGTGGGTTTTACGCAATCAGCTCCTCTGCAGTTTTAAGCCTATTAATATAGATTTAGGGGTTTTTTTTAATCTTTACTTGCTATAGAAAAACAGTAGGATTTCCACAAATGTTTTCTGTTCTGAACACTTCACAAAGCAACCAGTGTCATCATAACCTGTTTTTCTAAAAAGCAATGGCTGTAACTCTGTCATGCCCTTGCATAGAATTACACCTCAAATCTTACCAGAAAAGTCAATAGATAAACTTCCATTAAAAAAAACCACCAAAAAACAACACACCCTGGAATTTTACATGAATATCTTATGTATAGAGTATTTCTGGGATGGCAATAAATCACACCTCCGAATTGGGTGTTATAGCCTCAGAGTTGCTTTCTGAGCCAAGCAGAGACTTTCCATTTTTAGAAACGTTTGTTTTCAACAGCATCATCTCAATCACGCTTGCACCGTGACCCCTCCAGTCAAAAGACAGATGCAGATTTACCTCCCAGCATCCTCTTTGGTGGAAGGGCTGGCACCATGCGATACGGGAACTTCTGAAGCAGCATCTCGTGGAACACCACAAAGTCATTGTATCGCCTGTAGACCGAGCACTTGAATCGCTGCAATAGAGGAAGGGAGGAAAAAGACAAATCAATACATAGGCTGGACAAGACTTTTTTTTTTTCTATCCATTGCACTAAAAAAAAAAAAAGGAAGAAAAGAAAGAAATCACACCCAGAGACTGCAGAAACTACTTATTTCTTATCTTTAGAGGCCCTGTGCTGGGAAGGAGGGAGAAAAGACTCCGAAGGTAACCACTTTTCCATTCTGAATAGAGATGGCCTTCTTCTAACTACAGTCCTTTGGAGAATAAGATTTTCAGTTTAAAAGGTAAGTCAGATTCCATTCACACACAAGATGAAAGAGACTATGAAATGGAGAGGAAGAGGTTTCCCAAGAAATTACAAATATCCCTATAACCTGCTATGGTTCCATATCATTGCTCCCTCAAACTTTCCGGTCTTCCAGATTAGCGAGAACATTTAGAAATAGTGCTAACACTTAAAAGTGCTCTGGAGAGCTCTTTTCTTGAAGAACTGCAAGTCCCTGAGTTCTAGCTCTTGGGAACTTTCTCTAAATCACTTTCAAACCTAGAGGTGGCAAAACAGTCTTAGATCACGTTAGGTATTAGTCCAAATGACTGATGTTTTAAGTGAAACTCACAAGAGAAAGAAAGACCTCTCACTGATGTTAGATCTATAAACAAAGATTGAAAGTTCCTTTAAAACCTTAGTCCTTCACTCTGCATTTGTTTGATCAATATGGAGAAGAGGCCAAAGAAATCGTTTTTTCCATTCCAAAAGGAGTTAGGTAGAACAAGACACATAGGAGGCAGAATCTGAAACACCTAAAGCCCCAAACGTCACTACAGACAAGTGACACAGATGCGTCTCTGAATATGTACAACAGTGACTGCAACAGTCTGAGCACTACTCAGTAACTGATGTTTTGGTGGGAGATTTAAATGGCTCATGGTCTACTCTGAAGAGGACAGATTTCCTTCTTGGAAAAACACAGAGAAGCTACTGGAGAGCTATTTCACTTGCTCTGTAAGTAGGAAGAGATACATCATCTTCAATCTTCTCTTACACCAAGAGCGGAAACTACAGGTCAGGACTGGGGCAAGTAAACTGGAAGTGGCCTCGACTCAGCAGAAGGATTTGTGGTACCTTTTCTGTTTATAAAGGATTCAGTTTAGCACTCTTAATGGAATTTCTTCACTAGCTGGAAATAGTTTGGCATATGGATATGTACTACTGGATATGTAGGCAATATCCAGTCGCCTACAACAATTCATTAGGAAAACATTCAGTTTCCAACATTATACATCTGCTTTTGTACAGAGCTTGGGTTTCAAGCGAGTAGACAAGCAGACCATCCATCAGACCTCACTCAGAAGACACTCCGTACTGCAGAAGCCCAGGTGAAGTAAGCCCACACAACCGGCCTCCTCAGAACCAGCACCACACAACACATCCATCAAATTAGGCAAGACTTCGCCAACAGCAACTGCACAGACATTCTGAAGAAGATAGATTCTCACAAAGACCAGTATTTCTCCACATTACCTTGCTGGAAACCTCGTATTCCACATGTTTCAGAAAAAGGCCCTTCTTCTCAGGTATAAGCTCCACCTGCACACTGTCCTTGCTCAATAGCTCTTGGAGGGTGTGGGAAAGCAGCAGTGGATTTCCCTGGGGTGCCTGCATTAGAAACTGTTCCGGTTCCCTCGGTTCATTTACTGGAGGCTTTGCCAAATCTAAAAGACAAAAAGGGGAAAAAAAAAAAACCCACAACAAAACAGTCCAGTAGACGTGATAAGATAAAAGTGAAAGACGTAGCCTGACAATATTGTGTTCCCTTGCTCAGAGCTCCTACAGTGGTGCAACACAACCAGAGCAACCGTCCAGCCACTCCCCCGGGAGGTTATGCTACTTCACACACGTCCAAGACACTGGTACCTCCCTCTTCACAACACCCAGGAGCACCACCAATTACACCCAGTCAGAAAGACATCTCTACTGAGCAAAAGAAGCATCACAGGCCAAATTTGTCCTGTGAATCAGCTCGGAGGCCTGCATTTCCTGTCTGTCCAGCTCCCACCACAGCAGGACCTGCCAAAACGAACGAAACCCTTGCTCAGCGCTTTTGGATCCTGCCTAGAACAACTCATGGAAGGAAAGAAAATGTGTTATTTCACTGCACTGCAGAAATGGAATACATTAATTTCCCATGTCATTACAAAGGAAGGAGATACTTCATTTGACATAATTTTAAACTCTATGACAGTACGCTTGAGTGGGCATGAATTACAGTAACTATGTCCATGTGCTTAAGTTCAAGAGCAGGGGAAAAATGTTCCTAACAAAGGCTACCAACCCGACAGTTCCTCTGCCATAGCAAGCTCTGGCAAAATCTTTCAAATATACCTATTCCACTGCTTGTAGCTAAAAAATAAACAGTTTTTTTTACAGCAAGTTCAAACACAGCTGGACAGCTCTGGACAGAGAGATTCTGACTGATTCCCAGCCAGATGCAAAAGTGAAAAGAGATGGCTCTTAAGAACACGGCCCCGGAGGACAAACTACATCAAAGAGGGGGCAAAGACGATGATTCAGAGAGCTCTTTGTCAAATGACTGAGTGCAGCCCATTATCTCAACTTGACTTCATAACTACACATAATATGCCACTCTAAAGTAAGCTCACACTGTTTTTCAAAGCAGTCTTTTTTTTTTTCCTACCCATTTCACACATAAGAAACCGGGTGAAAAACATGGCTATAGCCCTGGAATCTATTTAACCCCTACCTGAGTTCTGTTCTCCAGTCTGGAACAGATGGGTTGCTTCCTCCCTGCGTTTGGCTGTTGAAAATGGACACTGCAAGCAAACTCTTTTACAAAGCAAGTTGAATCCACCCATGAAGAGTCGCCTAGAAAAGCCAGGCGGTATTAAACATCCTGTCCTTGCCATTGGGCAGAACTTATACCCTTTCTTAAAACACATCTAAAATTCTGAGAATGCAAAAAGACACTCTAGAAGCAAGACCCGTTTCAGTAAGCTTTGATGCATAGTTCCAAAAGTTGCTAACTGTGTAAGAAATTAAGCCAGGGAAGGTAAGAATGCGTATCCTTGACTTGAAAGCCTTGACCTCCTCCTGATAAGGATTTCCCACCTGTTCCTTCACGTGCTCTGTGCCCTGATAAATGAGAAAAACAGGTAATCTTCGATTCCCCAGACACTTCATTCTCTGTTCCATAAAACAGCTTAAGGAAATCAAACCAAATCCAGGACAAATGACCTTACCCCACATGTCTCATCAGGCTTCAGATTCCTGCTACCGTGACTCAGAGAAACAAGTCTTAACATCTCTGCTTTAACAGACTAATGTATCACCTACTAACCCCACCTACGGAGCAGCTTCTAAACACTTCCAGTTACCTGCCAGAAATGTGTGGTAAGATAACACAAGCTAATTCAGTGTTGACATGGGATACTGCTGGATAAAGTGATAACGTATCTGTGCAGCCACTTTTCAGATAGATGCTGAACTAGGAAGGAAAGGAGGAAAGAAAATTCAGAATACGGATAGCAAGACAAAAGGTTTTCTAGTGTAGAAAAATCCTTGCCCACCTGACCTTTCATGGGACAGCAAGGTATGAAAAACCACACTATCAAGAGAAACTGTCAAAAACACAGACAAAATTAATTATGGGAAGCACAAGAGCCTCGCTCTCCAGAGCAGCGGTTCTCTGGGTGCACACCCTTGTAATTCTTGGTTATAATTGCTCAAGATGTGTCAGTGAAATGCAAGGTGACACAGGAGATTTTGTTATTCCTGCAATGCGTGCACACACTTACACGCAATTCCAGAGTGCTCCGTGTTGCCTAAACCTCTGGCTCACCTTTCGGAGGCCGGCAACGGGCCCAGAGAGGGACTAGCCAAAGGCAACCCCCCCGATTGCCCCCAGAGCCGTGCCAACCTGCACTAACACAGCACTCCTCCCTCCCGTTCATTCACTCGCCGGGCTTTCCATCTTCCTGCTGGCCAACCGACAAAGCGGGGCTTTCACGGCACAAACCGTTCCCTGAACTGGGGCTCAGCCCTGCCACTGAACTGCTGAAACTCCCAGCGGCAAAAGGCAGGCATCAGGAGAAAAGATTTATAGGATGAGCTATGAATCCTTCAGTGTTTCATCTGCAAGACCTGGAACCTGCAGCCAAACTGATGTTGGGCAGGACTGAGATTCACTACAGTGACCTGAACCCACCTTACCCCTAGAACCACAGTGAGGTCCCACAGAGAGATCCAGACAAGACTCAGCATTCCTTTGACAATCGAGTCACGTTGCTCTTCTCATTTGTAATACTTGGCTAATTTTCACCAAGTTGTTCTCTAAATTTGCTTTCTAAAATTCACCTACAGGAAATACCTCCTCTTTATCAGCAGTTCACACATTTGGCTCTTCCTGAAACATTCTGTAGCTTCTTTAGATCTCAACCTTGTCTAAATGTGTGAAATCATACAAATCAGACAACCGTATGAACCAGTTCAAATAATTACTGTTTAATTAATAATCTCAGCGTGTTCCATATCAACAAGAGAGTGAATTTACAGCCTCAGACACTGGTCTGAGAACACAATAAGATGACTTTGGAACAGCTGTTAACCTGTTCTAGAAAACACGGAGGCATCACCGCTAACCCTGCAGAGCAGTATACACCGAAGCTGTTCTTCAGCCCATTTTTCATCCCACTCTACTAAAGAGTCAGTTCAGGAACAGCCTCGGGAGCCCTGGCCAGGAACGGTGGATAATAGTGGGAACTCATTGGTATGAGCTCCTGTGTTCCACCACTAAAAGGATTTACATGCATTGTAACAGCACACTTAACGCTTCCCATCACGCACTCTCTGCTGGAGAACAGCTAATTTTGAAAACACTCCCTCTGGTTTCAGCAGATCATTATCTAGTAAAGTTTATATACAGACAGCAGTAAGCGAATGCAGAAGTGAGGTATGGAACGGTCCCCTGGAAGGCAGGGAAGCAGACAAAATAAAATCAGCTTTTTACGTGCGAGCTAGCCTTTTGTTACAGCAGAGTTCCTCAATCTGTTGTCAATAAGATAGCAGGAAGTGGCTTGGTATAACTGAAAACAATTTGATATAAAAATTAAAAAGAATACATATATACAGACATAGGCAAGCAAGCAGACAACGTGACACAATTTTCAAGAAGGATTCAAAGCACAGCCTAAGTTTTGTTTGGTTATAAAGGAGAACAACTACAAACCCACTTTTTTTTCAATATCAAGTGAGGTAGCCTTTGGACCGAAAGGAGCTGAGAAACTTACCCAGAAAACAACTGAAATAGAGAGCTTCGCTGCTTTCTGCCACACGCTTCAGGCTTCAGTCAGCGCCCCAGGTTCACTGCTCCCACTCACAGGAGACAGCAGCCTGCCCTCCGCAGCTACCACTTTCCTCCAACTAAACCTCTAAAATCATGCATTTACAAAGCCCAAAGTACAATTTCAAGTGTCTGATTTAGCTACACGGAGGTTTTACATGCGAACAAGCACATATAAAAGAGAAGAGCAACGCAAGGGCTGGAAGCGTAGGTGGTAAATCACAATACGGATCTCCCCTCCCTATTTATGTTCCACCAACCAAATTTGGAGGGTTTGTCTCCATTTTACAGATGGCTGCTACTAACAACTCTTCATTATATCAGGGTGTGTCAATCAGCTAAATTTATTAGACACACTTAAGTAGAAGGGGCCATAGAATGACTTGTCACATTGGAAGCAGATTTTCTAGAAGGAGAAAAGAAATTGAAAGGAAGGAAAGCCTTTAGGAAAAATAGCTAAGATTTCTTCTCCATCATCACAGCCTCGCAGAGCAGAGAGGATCCAACTCATGGCACAGCCAGGGAGTACAAGAACTGAGTATTTTTGTGCCCAGATACCTCAGATTTCTCCCTGACAAAAAAATGAGGGCTCCACTACAAACTCCTGGGCCAGGAATACTAAAGCAGCCACGTAAATATCATTCATCAGCATTTCCCTTTCCTTTCTGCCGTCTCATGAAAAGCCTCAGGAATTATGGAAATGCCTTTCCCCCTTATTGTGTCAAACGCATTCCTCCATAATTCCAGAATTCGGCGGCCACATCAACCTCTGGGAGAGCTGGTGCAGATTTCAACTACAACTTCAAATAGATTCCCTTCCTTGTCTTCTTTTTTGGTTTTGGTTCTTGCATAATTTGAAATCCCCTAAAAATAAGAAAAGAAAAACAGAAGTCCCACAGAAAAAGAAAAAAAAAAGCAAACAAAACTTTCTTCCTATTAAAGGCTTTACATATTTTTAGAAAACTGTATGCTGCTTGCTTGGGTTTTTCAAGGAATTTAAACCCATGCAATTCTTATTTTGAAAGGAGCAACGCAAAGGAATCAGTCTATTTTATCTAAGAGAGCTAAATGATACACAGGTGTGTGTTCAGCGTGGAAGAGAGGTCCCTACTTCTTATTAGGTACAAGAAAAGCAATCATATTTAGCTTTACTCTAATTAAGAGATGGTGTGATAGTGTCCTTCTCCCTCCCAACAACTACCTTGTAAACACAAGCCATCCACTGCCAAAACCAGACAAGATAAAATAACACACGTACTACCATAAAATTAGATGTTGGAAAATGAGCTCTAACATTTTGGTTTTCTCCCTAAAAACAAAACATCTTTCTCAGTGCAGATGTCAAATATGCACCCTGAGCTGGATACACTGGGTTTGGGGCCGGGTTTTTTGGTTTGGCTTTGTTTGGGTTTTTTTTCCTTTGTTTTTGAGGTGTTGGGAGCAGTTAATGGTTTTCAGCATTTTTTCGTGGTTGGTTGGTTGGGGATTTTTTTCCACCCAAGTTTCAGATTGCTCCTCAGCACTTGGTGCTTTGCAAGATGAAGCAGAGAAGTAATGGCACGACTCAAAAATAGTCGGGTGAGGTTATCTAAGGTGTATTTAAAAATAAAAAAGCACGAGCATTTCTGCATTCCCCTACAGCTGTCAGCCTCTAACTGCTTCTCAAAACATTGCCATCGCACAATACAGCAGAAAAAAAACCCAAGACCAAATTATCTCCTTCCAATTTACTGTGGGGACAAAAAGCTAAGTTTAAGCCTCATACCCTGTACTTTTAACTATGCTGTTGGATCCTCAAGTGATTAAGTAATTTCCCACGTCTGGGAATACAAGGAACACATTCCATTGGCAAGTCAGCCATGGAGCCCCAGTCCCAAACTGCAGTAAACACAATAGAATCATAGAATGGTTTGGGTTGGAAGGGACTTGAAAGACCACCTCATTCCAACCCCCTGCCCTGGGCAGGGACACCTCCCACCACACCAGGTTGCTC
>JAOXNO010000070.1:2952694-2965371 GCA_028565335.1 Limnodromus scolopaceus
CTGCTATAAGGTCTCCCCGGAGCCTTCTCTTCTCCAGGCTGAACAACCCCAGCTCTCTCAGCCTGTCCTCATAGGGAAGGTGCTCCAGCTCTCTGATCATCTTTGTCACCCTCCACTGATAAGATTTCTTTGCTTTTTTTTTTTTTCCTTCAAGATCCTGATATGGTAAACAAGTTCACCCTTCCCACCCGGCTCCGGGGTTATCCGCACACTGCCAGGAAACGCAGACCAGAACCTGAGCACAGTTACAGCTGCCTGCCCAGATGCTCCTAATGAATTGTTTGCAGACAAGCTTCAGACCTGCAATTACTCACAGAAATTATTCAAAGCAAATAGTTTGGAATAATGAATCCCTTTGAGAAATTGGAGGTGTTTTGCGGGCGGATTCCAGACAGAGAACACGCTCAGAAAGTCATATTTCCCCCCACCACCCCTCCCCGTTTGCCAAGCTGTGGAGCTGGCAGAGCATCCGTCCCTTCCCCGTACCTTCACGTAGGATTGAACCGCTCCACCAGACCCGCGTGTGATGGAGGCTGAGAGATGCCAGAACCTCCTGCTCTCATAGAGCTACGGGCACTGTGTGTCCCCGTGTCATTGCCCCCCGCCCTCAGTGGGGGTCTCGGTTGCTGTTTTTTCCAGTCTGGCTCCCCTGGATGAGGCAGCGGGGAATGTCTTTGCCTGTAGATGCTACTGGCCACGCGGAGCATCAAGGGTTGGAGAGCTGGACCCTGCCTGAGGTCACCCCTTTGGACTGATATGTATGATCTGCAAAAATCCGCGCCTTAAATCGCCGCGGGGCCCTTGAGCGAAGGGGCTGTAGAAGTCAGGAGCGAGAATTTGACATCCTGAAAGATAAAAGAGGAGGAAAAGGCAGCTTGTTGAGGTCAAGTTTCTGCGGGTTCGTTCCAGCTCCCACCTGCCAGACAGCGAAGCGCGGAGTGTGATGTTTTACAGCCGGGGGATGGAGAGCTTTTGGCAGGGAAGGCAGAAATGACTGACAACACTTTGCAGGCTGAGGCTGCTCGGTCCCTGAGTCCCATCGAGGGGCTGATTGCTGTGGAATAAGAAGATGGCACTTGCCCAGCAGGGAATCATAAAGGCAAGGAGCTGAGGGCCTGGCTTGTTTATTTTTTCTTGGGCAAGTGGCTTTCAATCAGCTGCTCGGGGACCCTGCAACAGCCAAAGCGGAGGATGGTAAAGGAGGGACAGGGCAGAATCTGGTACATGCGCTGGTAAACGAAGGACAGAGGTCCTGGGGTGAAGAGGAGAGTTCAGCCTGGCGGCACAATAACCTGGTTAAATATTGGGGCCTGTCACTCACATGGCCCTAAATCTCCTGTATCCCCTTTTACAGACCGGGGAAAGGCTCTGGCACTGGAGGCGGAGAAGAAAGGTGATTCCTACCAAAAGACCTGCTGAGCCCAGATGGGAGACGTGTTTGGGGTAAGGCTTGGGGTGTGCTTCAGGTGAACCCCAGCACATACGACAGGGAGCAGCGGGAATCTCCTCTTCGTGAGACAAACCCTGCAGGGTCGGGCTGCCTGCGTGGGGCTGGGGAGCCTTCAGGGCAAAGAAGAAAGATTTGGGAGGTTGTGATGGGTGTCCTCTCCTCCTCACGCGGTCCTGTCCCCCCCCACAAGGCATGGGGGTCCCTAATAATGGAGGTGGCAGGGTCTGTGCATCCCCACACAACGTCCCACAGGACACATCTCCAGGTTATCCTCCGCTCATCCGTCATCTCCTGTTGAACCGGAGCTGGTTTCCAGCCCCCCAAAATTCCCTGGGAATTCGCCTTTGTGAGTGCAACAGCTGCGCTTCTCCCACCCCAAAGGGGATGTGGGAGGAAAATTGCGGATGGTATGGAGAGGTGTGGGGGAACCGTGCTGCCAAAATGGCCCATTCTTCATTTTGGAGCTGATGATGGGAGAGGCTGGCGATGCTGCCTGTGCCGAAGGCTTGCAGATGCCCGTGGGGCACATGCCGCACGTTCGCTTGTCCCGTGCCCGTCACAAGGAGCCAGCGTATCTTTGTCAACAGATAGGCTCTGCTCTAATCGGGCACCGTTGTTTGCATATTTGAAGCACTATGGCCACAATCTGTCAGCGGGAGAGCAGCGGCGAAGGCAACAGCTTTAGACGCTCGTACGCAAATACCTCAGCCTGAAGGTAGGACGGGAATACAAATTAACCCGTGTCTCTGTTGGGATCTACACATTTAGGTTTGCCATTTTTGCATTTTCAGCTGCGTTTGAAAAACACCCCAAAGCTCCCGCAGCCCCTTCCGAAGGGGCTGAGATGGGAAATTCCCTTTCTCGGGATGCTTTGCCACCTAGTGCTCAGCTGGGAAATCTCAGCCAGCAGCCTGCTGCAGGCAAAACTGGGGCCTTTTGGTGGCAAAAGGATGACTTTCTTAGGAGAGCATAAATATTTTAGGAGGACAAGGTGATGCAGGAGCCCAGATGTAGGTACTTCTGTGGGTGAAACTCATTGATAGCCAACAGTGCTTATTGGTATCTTGTTTCAGACAGTAGACCTCAAAATCTTAAATTGATCCACCACTGTCATTCCTGTTGCATCTCTGAAAAGGTGGTGGTGAAAAGAATGGAGAGGAGTAAAGAGCTCCTGACCTGGAGGATGAGCATCACAAAGGGCTGGGGAGTTGGATGTGAAGAGAAATGGCAGAAAAGACAGGGGTGACCTGGGAGAACATCAGGCAAGAAAATGAGCCGCACCAGTCACTGGACTGGGTCTGTCTTGGTTCCTTTGTCCTTCAGACAGTGGCTCACTCCTCCTGTCTGAGTGTTTTGTAAGTCTGGAGCTGCTGGTGGGGCTGAAGCTCTGAAGAGCAAGCCCTCTGCCTTGTTTTCAACTGGCCAAGGGCACCTCTCACTGCTGTTTCCCTTCTGCTCAGGAGATGCTTCAAGAGATGCTCCATGGTGATGGAGGAGACCTGCCCACGTCTCCTGCAGGCAGGAGGCTTGTCAGGTAGCAAGAAAAACACCACTACTGACCCAGACTGACCCAGTATCAGAGCAAACTCCCTGTCTGCCTGGAAGGCAAATAACATCAGCTGGGAAATCAGACCCGTGGTGGTGGCAAAGCACTGGCATTGCTATGACAGTTGCACGGGGTGGAGAAACGCACTGTTGGTGGAGAAGGGTGAGAAGATAGAGATGGAGCTGAAGAGTCACAGGTAAGCAAAGCCTGCCCAAGCATCCTGTTTGTCCATGAGTTGGTGTCAGCTCTCGCACTTGCCATTTCTCCTATCGACAGGGCACGAGCAGCACATGCAGCCACTTCTGGCGTGGGGATTTGGCATCTCTCTCCATCACCAGGTTTCTCTGGGAAAGGGGGACTTGGAGACCCACTGCCAGGGGCGAATTCCTGCTGCTGTGAGATGCAGCCTTAAAATGGCACTTGGAAACTGCTGAGGAGCAAACATCACAGTGCCTGGGCACTGACTTGAGGCTTTCCCTAGCCAGGAGCTGACTTGGGAGAGAAAGTCCTGGCCAAAAGAAGCCTCCCACAAGCCTCCCACCTGCATCTGGAGGATGCTTCTGGAGAGAGAGGCTCCCGGGGTGGGTGCTTTGCCATCTGGGGGACCATTTTGCCCACCTCTGGCATTAGCTGGAATCGTGACGGTACCAAGGGTTGTGGCTGGTTCAACAGCAACGAGGGGCAATTGCGTGCACGTCCTTCTGCCACTTCGTGTTTGTGCTGCCAAGTAGCCTGGTGCTGCCTGCGTCTGATACCGTGATACTTTGTGCCCACGAGGATCAGATTTTCAAAGCTATTAGCCTTCTAAATATGCCAATAGGTGACTAATGGCTTCTAAGTGGACTATGCTCTGACAAACCTGAGACATACAAAAGGGCTGAGAAAACACAGGAGAAGGCTCAGGGCTTTGTATCATTTAGAAAAAAAAAAAAAAAGCTACAACTCTCAAGTGTTTTGAAAGAATATGTTTCTAATATTCATTTCTAATGAAAAGAAAAACCTGAAAGAAGTACCTGAAATCTTTCAATTACTTTATCGATTGGTATTATAAAGCGTACGTTACTAACCCATGTTCTGTTGTGGTTCTGCAGCAGCTGATAAACAGCATCCTTGGCAAGTGTTTCCAGAAGCTCCTTGTTTGTATTCTTCTAGTTTGAAAAATGCAGTTCCGTGGAGTTCAGCTTACCCGTATCTATTTATCTTAAAAGCAAAGTACCACAATATCACTGTAGCAGATACACGAGCCGTCTCAAGTGGTACCCATCTGATGGGTTTAAAAATGGAAATAAAAAAATCGCAGAACATTGTCATCACCCATGGCTGGAACAAAAATAGAACCATCGCTACACGCATTTTTTTGAAGTTATTTTGCAAGTTTAAAGGTCATACAAAATCCATTTTTTTCTGTTTGCTTTATAAGCTCAGGTATCAGAGGAGTCTAGTCCAGAGCAGAGATAAGGCCTTTTTCCCCATAAATGCTAATGATTGCATCATAAATGTAAGTAACAAAATCCATGTCTCTGACCTGGGAGAGACACCAAGCTGGTGCGTGGGGAGGAAGCTACAGTTCGAAATTGCCATGAAGTCATCGGAAAATCTTTTATAAATTGCTTTTTGTCTCCAGCTGGGAAATGTGGTGTAATCTAGACTTTCCTCACGCCTTGCAAAACTGGTAGATGAATATAAATCTACGAATAAGTTAAGTTCCACTTCTATGGAATGAAGATTCTGGTATCTCATTGAGTCATCACAAAGACGATCAAAAACTTGTATCCTGTTTCATCAAAAATCCCTGTGGAATTCCCCTTTTTCTTCCTTGAGAAGCAGTGCTATAGTCTTGATGCGAGCAGAGCAGGCGTGGGATGCAGGGCCGTGATTCTGCTGAGGCATCAGCTGGATTTCAAAGCTGAATTCTGAAAAAAAAAACCCAAAAAAACCCTCTCAATTTGTCTATCTGATATATGTTATAGAAGCATGGGAATTAAATTTAATGGCCTTCCTTTGTAGAGTCCAGAGACTCAGTAATTTTAATGCTGGATTCTTTTCAAGCTGATTTTTAATTTGATGTTCCTTTTTAAACTGGGATGCTACGGAGTGGCTGCGTGGTGCGGTTCAGGGATGGGCTAGGAATCGTGGGCTGTTGCTGGCAGAGCTGGAACAAGACAAAATATGATGAACACCATTTCAGAGATCCCAGTATTCACTCCCAGGACACTTGAGTGTCTCTAGGGCACAGTGACATGCCCAGCTATTGTGGAGACCAGGGTCATAAAAGCACTAATAGCTTCTCAGTAGGTCTAACGAGGTAACGCGTTGCAGCAGCAGATCTAGGAAAACACATGGCTTCCTGTTGATTCCATATCATCTTAAGGATCTCTGCACCAACTACATCATGGAGAAGTTTATTACTTCTTCAAGAGCCACGAAATCAAAGCGAGATATCAAATGTTCCAGGCATATACCTGAAAGCAGTCTTGTGAAAACCTTGGATTAGAGTCAAGCAATTTAACAGAGGACAATACCAAGCTGGCATCTTGTTACAATTGCTTATAACTTTATCTCATTCAGCAAGTAGCACAGTGCACAATTCTCTAGAAGCAAGGCGTGAGAGTTTGGGAAACCTTTATCTAGTCTATGAAACCCAGAAGGAAAAGATTAAGGACGTGCATTCTTTGTAAGAATACTGTGGGGTCTGCTCCTGTTGAAGGAAGCTGCCCTTGAAGAGAGCAGAGATGAAGTCCATGACCTGGGAGGTCAGGGCTTGGAAGGAGGACTTTTGTTGGAAATCCGTGCTGACCCTGGGGGATGTGGGGCAGCAAGGGCATGGAAGGCCACCTGGCAGAGGAGCTGGGTGCTTTCACACATGCCACAGATGAGGTCTGGAGCCACCAACAAGCACAAGGATTAGGCAGGTTGGAAGCCAAACACATCAACTGAGGGTGAGTCTGGCAGGGAGGCTTTGATGAAGGCGTTGTGTGTACTGTATGACTTAATTTAAACACTTTTTCTGAATTGGCTCCACGCCCGTTCCGCTGTGTGGACCGAAAGGGAGCTAGTTCAAAAGCAGTTACTTAACATTGCTGCTGGATGTTCTTTCAGGTTTATATTTCTTGGATGTCGGAGGGTAAATGCACACATAGCCTTTTCCAGTTAAAAGCTATCACTCAGTTCATGTGTTCTCACCAGAAAGACAACACATGTCCTACTTTGCTGTTTTCTTTGAGGACTACAGAAAGAAGGAGCCGGTGGAGGAAGGTCTCTAACCCATTTGCATGATGGTGGGGACGACTCTGTGAGATGGAGCCAGTAGCCCTCCTGGATTTTGCAGATGCTTTTGTGCGTCCTGTGTGTCGACGGTCCCACGTTACAGCCCGACCCAGTCCTTCATGTCCCGAGACATCATTCGCTTGTGTCTGCTGGATACAGCGGATGACTCCGATTTCAATTCCTCCATTTCTCAGCCGTTTCTGTGGACACCCAGTAGATGGTGCCACCATGTAGTGCATTTACTTGAGCGGTTTCTTATCGGAGGCTTTTTATGTTTCTTTTGAGGACTGCACATGTCTTATTATCCAGCAGAATTCCTTTGCTTTGCTCTCTTTAAAGAGGTTTTTTTTTTCCCCCCAGGTCTTGAATATTACAGCAGAAGGTATTACACCTTTAAATTTTCCCTATTTTCCTCATGCCATCTAATCAGCGTCATTTTTACAGTACAAATATTTAGGCGAAAAAAGCCAAAATTCTGATAATCCATTTTTAAATTTATTTCATCAACTTTTTTTTTTTTTTTGAGTAAAATTCAGTGCTCAGATTTTGTATCGGGCCAGAATCTAATGTTAGGAAAAAACCCTACTATGCAAGCGGTTCAGGAGAGGAAATGTGAGTGTTCAACATCCTCAGCCACGTCTCGAGGAGAGTCTTAGCTCTCCGTTTTCCCCTCCTTGGCAGCATGTTTGCAAGTGCTGAGAGATCCACCGTTGGGTTTATGTCTGGCCAGCCTGGATGTCATAGTACCTAATTTCATGTAACCAGAGCTGACAGCAAAGAAACAAATGGTGACCTCTGTTTCTGGCTTAGATATCGTCTGCTGCATCAGCCCCCGAATGAGAATACTTTCTGTGTAGCACAAATGCTTTGATAATTCAAGCTGTCAACTTGTCTGCAAAAGCCAGAATAAAAGATACGAGTAAAGGCTTCCCAGTGGCCAAAATGCAACCCTTCGTTCCTCATCCTTTGTTCTCTTTTTTTGTTGGAAGTTTCACCTGTGGAGCATTTGGTTTTCTGGGTCTCAAAGCACTGGCTTTCCTTTAGCAGGCTGTTTAAATATTTACCTCCTCTGCCCTTCCCATCCCACCGTACTTCAAACCGGAGAGGGGAACATTTATCCACGTGGAGGCTGGAAGATGCTTTGTCTCAGCGAGTAACAAATATTTGCAGTTTAATAAAGACTGGAGCTCTCAGTCTTTGGGAACATGTATTTCAGCCTCAATTTGGAATAGGTGATGAGGTGATTACTAAACCCTGGTTGCCATGGGGAAGGGAGGAGGGTGATTGCTTTTTGATTGAAGAAATGGCGAGGTACCTACAGTAACTCATTGCTAATACACACTCAAGGTGCACTTGGCATCAATGCATCTTACGGGGAGCGGCAGCCGGTCTCCCTGACGCCCAAGGAGTCGGCTTTGGTGACATTAGTTATCGGCGCTGAAGGTCAGCTTTTCACGCCTGGCCGTTCCTTGCCAAGCGTCCCTCGAATTTTGTGCGACGGTGGGAGTGAGTCCCGCAAGGGCGGTTGATTGAATTTGTGAGCGGCGCGGGGGTACTCACAAATCAAGGGGACAGGCGGCCACCTACAAACAGGCGCTTTAGCGGCGCAAACCATCGGCACGGAATGGAAACCGGGGGCTGAGGGCGTCTTAATAAGTCAGATTATCGAGCCGATGCGCTGGAGAGCAACTCCCGCCTTAGTTGAGAGCAACTCTAAGACCTGCAAAGGTCTTAGAAGGAAAACTGTACAGTGCTGGGGCTGTTCATGGGGTGGTGAAGGTGCCCCAGCTGAGCGGTGGGTGTTGGAGGGTTTGTGGCTGTGTTTGGTGCTCGGAGCACAAGGAAGAGGCTGGATCCTCAACTGCATATGCCAGGGCTTGACTCTTCCCACCCTGGGATAAAGCTGCAGCAATCCCTCCCCAGGAAAACCAGAAAGGGGAGGGGAATGTGAGCAGGGAGCAAGACTTGTGCATAGTAGAGATCATTTTCCATCACTTTGGTGATGGTTTAGAGACCCCACGGGCTCTGCAGCTGCTGGAGGCTGTGACAGTCTGCCCACCATCCCATGGCCCTCAGGGAGGCATCCCCACACCGGTGCCTTGCCAGGGCACAGCTTGGTCCGTGAAAGCTGCACCAAACTGGGGCTGAGCACATCTGCAGGAGCTCTGGAGCAATGGAGAGGATGGACTAGGTCGCGGCTGCTCTATCTGCTGGTGCTGAGAAGGACTGAGCACCTTCGTCCTTTCCTACCCCCTGTCCTGCAGAGCATGGCTGGGGTCTGCACTTGGTGTCTTTGTTTCTCTCCAAAAATGGGAAGTATTTTGAGTGCAACCTTTGAAAATATGGGAAAACTCCTGCCTTCTTTACTGGTTGTCATCCCAGTATTTCTGGGGGGCTCCTGTGATACGCGCAGGTAAGAAGCCAGCCCGTTTGCCCTGGGTCGCTGTGGGTCTTCCACCTTGCTCTTTCTCTCTGCTTAGTGCTTCCCATGTTGGGAACAGCCCCCAAGTAGCCAGAGTCTTCAGAATAACATTTAATTCTCTTATCGTTGTCCTTAATGATCAGACAGCGGTGGAGACACATCACCATAATTGTGTTTGTCTCCTTCACTGGCTTTTCCTTGTAAATTTGTTCCTCGCGTTTCTTTCTGGATGGCAGATGTGTTAATGGATGGGTAGTTTCAACGTGTTTATCTTTTGTATGCTGTATATTTTGGATATAGAAGCAGTGAGAGCAGATAAGCGGATAGAAACCACTTCTGCATTAATGCCAGTAATTCAGAGATTATAAATATATATGAAAGAGTTTCCGTGATTATGAGTATATTTTAATGTTTAGTTTAATGCATTGACTCTCGGGGGATGAGACAAGAGAAAACCTCATTTGTATAATTTAAACAGTTAGCAATAAAAATAGGAGCAAAGAAAGGACAAATTAAATAACCATGCTTTCAAATGCGTGCAGATAGCATTTCCTTTGAGGACCCAGTCCTTGCAATGGAGTCCGGGTGCCTCCAGCCTGTCCTTTCAAAGCCTTGGGCTGCAGAGCCTGTAGGACCATGTCCTGGGCATCTCCTCGGGGTGGCAGGACCAAGGGAAGTCGAGTCCCATCTTGTGTGGTGGTACAAAGGAAGTATGGGGAGAGTTGCCTGGCGTTTTCCATTCGGAAGGACTACAGAAGGACAGCAGGGACTATCAAAGCCAGTTGTCCTCCCCTTCCCCTGGGCGGACGGCAGACCAGCACATACTAAGAGAAGAGGCGTACAGGGTAAGACAAATTCATGTAGTCCGCATGCTGGCTGTCTGGTTCTTGAAGTATCTCCTCCTAGCAGAGGAGGTACAGATGTGTGCTCACCTAAGGATACTTTATTTATGTTCTTTCTCGCTGTTTCACAATCTAAGCTGTTTTCAACTTTCTATGTGTCCAGTTCTTTCTTCAGGGTCACACACCATCATCTCACCCCTTTATTTGCAGATTTCTCTTATTCCAGCACAGCATGCCAAGGAATAATAATAATAAAAAATGCTTAACTTTTCTCACAGTTGAGAAGAGACTTGGGAAAAAACCCAACAGACCCAACAATAATCTATCAAAACATTTCCCATGGGCGAATGCTGCTTGACCGAACACGCTCAGGCTTATCAGCAAAAATGAAACACTTCTCTTTCTCACTCCTTTTGAGTCCTCCTCACCAGCAGAGCACATCTCTGCTCCCACAGGGCAGGATATGGACCTTCATCAGAAAGTGCCCTGCCCTGAGGATTTCCTCCTGTCCCTTCCAATTGCCAACATGAGAAGAGTCTGTGGGTTGTTGGCCATACTCCTGCGCTACAAGAGCGGGCAGCAGAGAATGCCTCTGGTTGTCTGTCTGCTTTACTGCTTTGTTTAACAGCTTCAAGTTTGCAGATAAGAAATTTAAGGTCTTGCTGTCCGATTGCCTTGTACCCTTGCAGCCAACCGGACCTGGAGCGAGGAGCTTTCCCTGTGTCCCGGCGCCATCTCTCTTGGCTTCCCTCAGCGATGGGCATGGAAGATGGGCTGCTCCGTTACCACCGCCCGGACCCCTGCGCCCGTCGCTGCCCCCCGTTTTCCCAGGTTTCATTTATTGCTTAATGGAGCGGAAGACTGGGGAAGGAGTTGTTTGCTGTTGCTAGGAGTTCTGGCTTCCAGTTCTGGCACCGCGCCTCCCAGAAAAGCTTTGCTGTTTCCATGACAATTTTGGCAGTTTTCTGGCTTCTGGGCCGTCCTGCCTGGACTTGAGGAAGGGAATTAGGGAGATGAGATCAGGAAGAGCATTTTCTTATTTCACTTGAGAGCAAAGACTTTCCCACCCTACACAGCCTTCCCGCGCCGTGTTTGCAGATGTGGATATGTGGCTGCTGTGGATGTGTTTTTCTTTTGGGATGCACATCTGTGTAGATCCACTTATTTCTCCCACAGTTGGTCCCGTGTGACGTGGTATTGATTAAGCCATGAATTCCCCTTCACAGCCTGCGGGTCACACAGCTATTCACTGATTTTTGGAGGGATCAGACTGTTTGAAACTTGATGTACTGACACTGTTGTTGGCTGGGAATTATGTGTAAATATTCCTTATTTCTGAAGTAGACAAGAAAAGCCCATATAGAGGGAAACCTATTTATTCTTCATTATCTTAATTTTCACTGCAAGAGGCTACACATCCTCAGGCTGCTGCGTTGTCCCTGACAAATGGGGAAGGGGCTTAATACTGCTCGTAGCAAATTGCTGGAGCACTCCCTGGAGGATACACTTACCTGTTTTGGACCCTGAAGATCCGTGTGAAACAAGCAGATGGCTGAAAAATATCCAACCTTGAGACTTGAAGGTAACCTGAAAACATTAGTGAGAATTTCACGTTTCTGCAGGGAGAAAAATGAATACATTGCAGCTCAGACCTCTTGGAAAGATCTAATGGGGTATTTATTTCAGATATAAATTTGACTATATAAAAATGACACCTTTGTACTCAGCCTCTGGTGCTGAATCCAGCTCTGACTTGTAAATTAGGAATAGATCCATTAAGCCGATGGAATTACAGCAGCTGATGTGACAGCAGCCTCACCTTGACAGTATTTCATTCACTGTGGGCTTCACTCTAATCTCCTGCTGATATAAATCAGAAGAAACTCTGCCGAAGACAACACCGGTGGAGAGGGAATGGAAGAGAAGTGGGATCTGCCTGTTTTCAGGCGGCAGATCCCCTGCGCACGCTCTCCTGCCACGGAGGAGGCAGCATCCCCGCTGCCAGGCACTCGGGATCTGCACCAAAATTGGGTTTTGCACAAACTCTTGGCAATCCCTTTGTGTTGGATGCTCCTCTGCACCTCCTCCCCCATGTGGCAGGGTCACCAAGTGGACCTCGTGGGGCTGCTCGTCCCACCGCAGCCCATTTCTCCTCCCGCTCCCAGGGGAGCAAACGGCGGCAGGAGGAGGATTTTCTGATACTTTTGCCCCCGCGTATCCTTTTCTTGATGCATTTCTGCCAAGGGCCGTGTTATGTCGTTAGCTTTTGAAGGAGAACATCCCAGCCTTTGTGGAGACTCTGTGAGTCAGCCCACTCCAGCTACTGATCCGTACTGCCAGGCTGCGCAGGAACGTCTTGTTTGCTCCTGTGCCGCCCAGAAGAACAGTCGGAAAAAGCAGAAGTGTTGGATGGAGCCTTGGGAAATCCGGGTTCAGCTCTCGGCTGAGGGAGGCATTTAGGGAGGTTACTGACTCACAGCCACTCAGCACTTACGCCGACATCTCAGGTGCAGCTGCCACTTACCTGCTGCGGGTTGTGCATGTTCATGCTGGAAATGGGCTTCCTCCAGGCATGTGGCCTTGTGAGATCCTTGGGCCGCCTCTGGTAATGATTACCACAGATTTAATAGTGTTATTAGTTTAGCCAGTCAGACCTTTTATCAGAAGAGATTAGCAGGTGTGTGAGAGCTTTAATACCCTTGGCAGATCTACTTCTTCCCCAGTGATTACCTTAAGATGGATTTATTTCACTGTCTGGATTTTCTTTCATTCCCCTTCTTATTTTTTAGCTTATTTCCTTATTTTTTAGCTTATTTCCTGAATGTTTTGCCACATTTTCCTTCCTCACACCAAGAAATAGCAGCTCGTGACTTGTGAGCGCCAGGTAATGGGATACATCTGCCTAAAGGCTCATTCATACGGCTCTTTTAATTCACCGGCTCCGTTCTCGCGGTGAATGGCTGAGGAAAGCGAGGGGTTGATGGAAAACATCTCAAGTGGGAAATGAAGAAACACAAAGACTGTGCTGGCACCTGGGGTAGCAACGTGTCTGTGCAGCCACCCAGAGATGCTGGATCATAGAATCATAGAATCATATGGGGTTGGAAGGGACCTCTGGAGATCATCTAGTCCAACCCCCCCGCCAGAGCA